>JAAKBD010000133.1:0-181567 GCA_012656105.1 Phytophthora syringae
GGAATGAGGGAGGAGATAGATCTGGAATCAGGCGAATTTCGAACGGACCAATCGGAGCAGCCGAAGAGCAGGTGGGTTCAGTTTTTGGCTCACATGGACTCCATATTGAACCATAGTGGTTTGAGCCTGGTTGGAGAGCTATGCCGCGGCGAGTTCTCTAATTGGGCGACGGATACTCGAACGCTATACCGACATGGGCCAATTGCTGGGAGCATGTGCTAGTTGCGGGCTAGCGAATGCTCAGCTGCTGGCGGATTGCCATGTTGGTCACGGCGTTCTTGCTGGTCTATGCGCGTAAATCACTGTCGGTCGCCGAGCGTGTTGCTCCAGTCGATGGCTCGATCCGGGAAATGCATTGATGCCGCGCGATGGCAGTCTCGCCAATCCTTGGCACGTTTCAAAACCACAAGGCAGTTCAGTTCATAAGACGGAGCGAGTTTTTCCGGTACCTGTAGTGCAGCCTGCAGCTATCCGTGCTCATTTCTAATTTGTGGAGTGATATATTTTACGACTGCTTTCTTCTGTCGTCCTCTGGGCTGTCCGCAAAGCATGCAAGTAAGTATACCCACAAAGGGAGCTCTATTGAGCGGGGTTCTCGGGACCTCATGGTGCACGAGGAATCTCCGTGGATGATAATAGTTGCGACTCGCAACTTGTGGCGCGTGCCAAAACGCATGCGCTGATCGCGACTACCGGTACGCCGACCCATGCTCAAATTGAATGACTACAGTCAGTTCGCAGCGATGCAGCAAGTCCTCCACCTTGCAGTGCACCAACGAAGCGGTAATCTCGAACATCGGATTGGTTGACGATCAAGGGCGATACAAACTGCTAGAAGAATAAGTGGTAACATCCTCATGCCCAAGGCTGCGCGGAGTAAGTTTCCAACCAGGACAAGATCCAAGATCCCAAGCGACCTATGAATCCGATCCACTCAAAGCGTCGTCTACTTGCCGAGTCGTCGAGCGCGCGATCATTATCAAACTGACCGCAATGGCGTTCTCCATCCACGTACCCCTCTGCCTGTTGATTCTCTTCGTCACGATTCTCTTGTCGCGCACAGTCAATTCCCAAACAAAAACTTCTCAAACATCGTCCCAGTTACGCCCAGTTCTGCTTCTAGCCGGAGACTCGCTCACTGAAAAAGCCACCGACCCGGAGAAAAGTGGTTGGGTTACGCTGCTGCAATATCGATACAGACGCTCGGTCGACGTCATTGCGCGTGGTCTCTCGGGCTACAACAGCAAGTGGTTCCGTAAGTACGCGATGCCTGCTATTGAAGAGGAAATCACCTCTGGTGCATACACACTTCCATCCTTCGTCACCGTTTGGCTTGGCACAAATGACGCTGTGATGTGGAACGGAAGTGACCCAGAGGTGCACGTCCCAATCGAGGACTACAAGAGTAATTTGATCCAGATAGTGAACAGTTTCCGAAGAACAGCTCCTGGTGCGAACATTTTGCTGATCACCCCGCTCCACGTGGACGATGCTGCCAGAATGAAGTACGCTGCAGAGCGGACGGACTCGAGGAGAGGCCTCGTGGACCACTCGAATGCAAGTGCAAGAAGATATGCTCAAGCATGTCTTGAAGCCGGCAAAGCTCTCACTATCCCAGTGTTGGATTTGAACAGATATTTTAACTCAATGCCCGAGAGGACACGAAACGCGCTGCTCCTGGAGGATGGTCTGCATCTAAACGCCGATGGCCACAAGATCGTGGACGAGCAGATTCGAAATGCCATGAAGACGGAGTTCCCTGCTTTATTCAAAACAATGCAGGAATGGCAGTTCCCTGAAGCGAGCGTATGGGCCATCGAAGACCCCTGGAAGGCCGACACTTGAAATTCCAGCGAGCGTTTGAGTTCTAGGCGCATGTGACGTGTGAACTTGTGATTGTGCTCGGCCATGAGAGACAAGCAGTGCGTGGCAATCAAAACTTTTCTTACCCAACCTGATTTCCATACAGGCCAAGCACATAAATATTATGGCAACAATTGTGATGCAGGAGTATTCCTCATTTATCGTAACTGGGAATCCTCACTTCACATTTCACCGCCTCGAACGCAACACTGATTCCAGCACCATGTCAACCTCGCCATTCGATGAGCTGGCCGAAGGATTGAGCCGCGCCTTCGCGTTCATCGTCGACCCCTTCCAGAAGAACGCCAAGAAAAATGCCACCGCGCCATTTGACCAGCCCTACCTCGAGCCCACACGCTGGTTTCTCACTGAAGAAGAAATGCTCTCTTCCCGTGCTGGTCATCAGCGTGAAGGCATTCAACTCTACTCAACTGGTAACCGTGTCAAGCTCTACGTGGCCTCTGCTGGTTACTTCAACGACGTGGCCAACGATATGATGGCGGTGCGACGTGGAGATCTCGTGTATATCGCAGGCTGGGGCACATGTAACGTGCCTTTTAAACCGCTGGAACCCGATACAAAACTTTGTAACTTGGCTGAAGGTGCTGTGAACCGCGGTGCCGACTGGCGCATGTTGGTCTGGTCGAACCTCACGGAGCGGGCACAGAACCACGAAGTACGCGACCTCATCAACGCGCTTCCTCCACCGGAACAGTATGGACCAGCACGTTTCGTGTATGACGATCGACTTCCATTCCCCACGTCGTCGCACCACCAGAAGTCGGTGATTGTACGCAAGGAAGTGACCTCGTGGCCTACGTAGGTGGGGTGGATCTCACCAACGATCGATGGGATACAGTCGAGCACGACCAGGCTGAACTGCGTGAACGCACCGGTATCAAGTGTGACTACAACGGCTGGCTAGACGCTCATGCTCGTGTCGTGGGTCCGGCATCCAAAGACGTCGCTGCCAACTTCTTGGACCGATGGAATGCCGACCCAAAGCCGTCGCAGGATCTGGTTGACGATCTACTGGACTTTGAGAACCCTGAATATGCTAACTTGCCTCCGATTGATGACCGCGCCCAACTAGACATCCCGGATGATGGCACTCATGGGGTGCAGCTGTGCCGCACCTTCAGCCCGGACTACGACCACTACAGCTTCGCTCCGCAGAGAACAGTCCATTTTCCATGCTCGCATCAAGGCCATCCGCAACGCGCAGAACTACATTTTCATCCAGGACCAGTACTTTATTCTCGTGCCGGAGCTGCTGGAGGCCATCTTGGACATGATGCCCAGCATCGAACGGCTGATTGTCATCATGCAACGGACCGTCGAAGCCGAATACACCGGATACGCCAAGTACCTGTACGATATGGTATCTCCTATCCAGAAAGCGTACCCGGACAAGTTCAAGCTGTACTCGACCAAGGAGTCCAGGGAGCTGTACATCCACAGCAAACTGGTTATTGTGGACGACGTGTACGTGTCCCTTGGCTCGGCCAACTGGAACCGCCGCAGCATGACAAGCGATACGGAGATCGGCATCAACATCGTGGACACGGAGCTGGTGCAGTCGCCCGACAACATCACGGTGAACAAGTTGGCGCGCAACTTCCGTATCCAGAAGTTCATGGAGGCCACGAAGCTCACGTACGACGAGCTGGACGCCATGACGTTCCTGGAGGCGTGCGACGCGCTCGAGACGGCGGCCCACGACGACGGCAAAAGCCTCATCGAGCCGTACGCTGTGGAATTCAAGCCCCAATTTAATCTGGTGTCGGACGGCCTGCGTCAATTAGTCGACCCTGACGTTCTGGGCGAGGAGAACCCCGCGAAAAAGTTCAAGAACTTTGTCGACACGATCGGCACCCAGAAGTGTGCAAGCTGAAGCGGAAATACCGCGTAAGTTTAGGTGAACATGATTCAGGTTTCGCAGAAGCAGCAGCTACTAATAATCCCCGCCATCAATGATAGCGTGCGCGATACTATCGAAATGCAGTTCATTCTCTCATGATGCAAATATATTTGTATCGCTTTCGAATGCTAGAGAGTTGTCATTTAATAGCAACATGAGCCCAAGAAACTATGAATTGCTTACAGAAGACTCGAGGGTGGCGGACTGAGTAGGATCTTGCCTCCGAGATTTGAACAATCCGAACAAAACATCCATCGCGTTTACGCCCAAAGTGCGCGACACGCCAAGCTTAGGATAATCAAGCTGTCCTGTCATCTTGACTCGAGACTCCTGACGCCTCCAAGCACCATTTGCACCATTTGTACTGCAATTCATATGAATGCATACTGTATACTGTATTGTACTGCATACTGCTCAGGACTAAGAACAGCTCAATCAAAACGACATCGCAGTATTGGGAGACTACGGTGCGCTTGTCCAATGCGCCGGCAGGCCCTGCTCATCGGAAATCCGTCGCAGATTATGGCGATAGCGAAACAACGAACGCTTGCACTGCTTCGAGCATCATCATGGATCTTCCGCTTTGCAGAGACCCACAAAGACCCCACAATCACATTTCCGACCGACACCGCCACAATGCTGCTGTCTCTGCGTGCTAAGTGCGTCTTCGTCGGTTTCCTCGCTGCTGCAGCGGTCGTCACCTGGTTGATCATCGCACTCTCAGACTCGAAACCAGACTTGCGTCCGGTGGTTCTGCTCACGGGTGATTCACTCACTGAGCACGGCACGGACGTCTCGTTAAGTGGGTGGGCGGCCACGCTGCAGGGCAAATACTCACGGACCGCCGACGTCGTGACTCGAGGCCTCCCGGGCTACAACACGAAATGGTTCCTCAAGAACATCCTGCCGACGATCGAGCGTGAAATCCGGAAAGAGGTTTACGCCACTCCGTCCCTCATCACCATTTGGTTCGGCGCGAACGACGCAGCGTTGGCAACAGGTTACGACTCGGAGACGCACGTCCCCATTGAAGACTACAAGGAGAATTTGAAGAAAATCGTGAGTGGGTTCTGGACGGCGGCCCCTCGGCAGATATTCTGCTCATCACCCCGCCGCATGTCAACGACAGCGCACGAGCCGAACTCGCGAAAGACCAAAACGGAACCATCGACCGCACGAACGAAATGGCCAAGAAATATGCGCAAGCTTGTGTCGAAACCGGTGCCAGTATTGGAGTGCCGGTGCTCGATTTGAACTCGTACTTCAACGCTATGAATGAGTCGATTCGAGACGCGCTGCTGATATCGGATGGTCTGCATTTCAACTCGACGGGCAACCAGCTCGTGTATCTAAAGCTGATAGAAAAGATCGCAGACGTGTTCCCAAGCTTAGAGTCGACATTGAAGAGGTGGCAGTTCCCTGGAGCAAGTAATTATGTAGCTCAAGACCCGTGGACAGCAGAGGATGGGTCAGACGAGGGCCGATGAGGGCATTAGAGGAAATGAGAAATAAAAGACAGACATTAGCCAATTTCCCGGAATCAAGTGTAGTAGTCGCCTAGGCGTAGGATCGTTGTGGCCGAGGATACTTTTCCGCTGGGGTTCGACTACTTACTTGAAGTTTAATTTTCGAGATAGAACGACGTACTAAAGTAAAAACAATCAAAATGTTACTCTCTTCAAAAACAAGAACAGTCAATTTGAAAATAAATACGATAATGTAGTGAAGTACTTTCGTGTAGGCCAAGTGGTTGTGGATTTGGTTAGGATTTTCAGCGATTCTAATGGAAAGGTTACCTTTGGTGGGCAACATAACCTAAGGGCAGATTCTTCATTCTTCTTGAAGTACGAAGTAGTACGTGCCGGGGAAATCTCCAAAATCTAGATTCAGCCTCCAAAAATATGTTGGACGGAAATATGCTACCCAATTTGATCGCGGTAGTAAGTTGTAGTGCACAGTAGGGTAGCACTTGAACCTACCAAAAGCGCGTGCTAGTGCATATTGTGGAGTCCTTCAATATCCATTGCGTGTTGGCTTGACTTGACTCAAGTCACTTAGCACAATGCTTAAGTTTTCTCTCTCTTAGAATCATACAGACTGGTGCTTCTAACTGTAAACAAATGAAAGAAAATACATGTGCATACATACTTCGAATACATACATGTAATACCTGCTCCAATAAAACTATCTACACTGTACTTCAAAGTACGTATTATTTTACACAACCAAGTCCACCAGTTCCAACTTAAAATGAATTTTGATTTTTTTGCCGGGCCCGCGAGTTCATTTGAATGTCTAATGCTGCCTATGATCGGCATGGCCATTTTAATCTTCATCTAATAGTTTCAACTTCGCTCTAAGGTACCCACGGGTCTTCTGACACGTACTTGCTCGCTGCCGGGATCTGCCAAGTGTCAAGCGCGCTGATTAAATCAGGAAACTCACTTTTGAGTTTGCTTCGCAACTGTGTGTCGACCACTGTGTTGCCCTCCGTGTTGAAGTGGATTCCGTCTACCAACAGCGCATTGCGAGTCGCCAGAGGCATGGCATTGAAATATGCATAGAGGTCCAGCACAGGGATCGTGAGAGTATTGGCCACTTCTACACAGGCGCGAGCATAACTTCCGGTCATGGCGTTCGAGCGATCGAGAAGACCACGATTTGAATCGGTTCGCTCGGCTGCGTACTTGGCTCTGGCCGCGTCATCGATGGGTGGTGGGGTGATCAGCAAAATCTTGGCAGTAGGAGCCACCTGCTTGAACCCGTTGACGATGTCGATCAAATTCTTCTTGTAGTTGTCGACTGGAACGTGCATTTCCGTGTTGCTACCATTAACCAGCACAGCATCGTTGATTCCCAGCCAAATCGTGATGAGAGACGGAGAAGTGTAGGCTTTAGTAGTGATCTCGCTTTTCAGAACGGGCATCACGTAGTTTAAAAACCATTTTGTGTTGTAGCCTGAAATTCCGCGGGTGATGACGTCGGCTGAACGCGTGTATCGGGCCTGAATCTGGGCAACCCAACCATTTAAGGAGGGGTGTGTACCCTGTTCTGTGATGGAATCCCCATTGAGCAACAG
The DNA here is from genome assembly GCA_012656105.1 of Phytophthora syringae. NCBI lineage: Eukaryota > Oomycota > Peronosporomycetes > Peronosporales > Peronosporaceae > Phytophthora > Phytophthora syringae. The sequence goes on from JAAKBD010000133.1 coordinate 6,864, forward strand.
GACTGGACGTGGTTTGGATTGGCACGGGATGACAATCTTCTGGGACTGCACAGCTAAGGTGAGGGCGGCTATGACGGTGAAGCCGACGAAGAGGCCACGCGTCGTGTAGAAAGATGCCGTCATTGCGTTGGTTGTAGCAATTTGAATTGTGAGAGAGGTGTTAGCCAGAGCGGTCGGTTAGTACGTCTATTTCCCACAAATGTTTTGCACTTGCCTTAGCTAACGAAATGCGATGACGATAGCAGTTTTTACTTGCCCTGGGATGCAGCGAAGGCTAGGGGTAGTTTCAAGGAAACCCTCTTCTGGGCGTAGGCTCAGCGGAATTGATATTTTCATCATGCATATGAACAGATAACTTCATTGGGCGAAGCCCCATTACGGTGAGCTCGTTTTCAGCGTTTTCGGTGTCCCTCGCTATACTTTCTTTTCTCCAAAGTCTTCTGAGTTATGCCTCGGTCTCTATTCCCAACTCCTTCGGAAACTGAAATTTTGTTTTGTTTTTCAGCCAAATTCGAAACAAGTAAGTTGCTTCAAATGATGCTTGGTAACTGGCTTCGAGGTCTGGGCTTTGACTAATGACCAAAAGATTATACTGGGAATACCGTTGGTATGGACAGCTCTCGCTTTAATTTCACGGTGTACTGCGAAACGCTTTTTCTGTTATCTCGTTCAACATTCGTGCAACCCCCAAGGGGCCACATACCCATGAATACGCGGGCTGCTGCTTCAAGACAGTATGCTTTTGTGGTATTCCCAGCTAAGTCGAAGACGATCGAGTTCTAATTCAGCAACACAAGCTGGTAGTGTAGAAATAAATTATTTTTCTTGCGGGGGGTTCTTTCGTTGAACAATGCTCTTTGTTTTTGGTCCCTCCTACCGACGAGCACGTGGGTGACCTAAGATGGCTCTCAAAGCAGCAGATAAGGCACGAAATATCTCGAGGTGGCTCCATCCACTCCCAAAGCCGACTCACCTAGCATTAAGCGCAACAAAATCCACCAACTTGAGCGTAAAACTGGTATTTGAATTTCTTTAGTCGGACCAGTGCAATCTTTAATGCTGCCTGGGCGAAAGTTTGAACTTCCGATCTAAGACCTCCACGGTCCTCCGACACATACTTGCTCGCTGCCGGGATATGCCAAGTGTCAAGCGCGCTGATTAAATCAGGAAACTCACTTTTGAGCTTGCTTCGCAACTGTTGGTCGACCACTTTGTTGCCCTCCGCGTTGAGGTGGATTCCATCTCCCAGCATCGCATTACGGGTCGCTACTGGCATAGCATTAAAATATGCATTGATATCCAACACTGGGATCTTGAGAGTGTCAGCCACTTCCACACAAACGCGTGAGTAGTTTCCCACCATGGCGTTCGAGCGATCCACAAGACCACGCTTTGAATCGGTTCGCTCGGCTGCGTACTTGGCTCTGGCTGTGTCATCGATGTGTGGTGAGGTAATTAGCAAAATCTTGGCAGTAGGAGCTATCGTTTGGAACCCGTTGACGATCTCGATCAAATTCTTCTTGTAGTTGTCGACTGGAACGTGCATTTCCGAGCTGCTACCATTTACCAGCACCGCATCGTTGGTCCCCAGCCAAATCGTGATGAGAGACGGAGAAGTGTAGGCTTTAGTAGTGATCTCGCTTTTCAGAACGGGGATCACGTAGTTTAGAAACCATTTCGTGTTGTAGCCCGAGAGTCCGCGGGTGATGACATCGGTCGAGCGCGTGTACCGAGCCTGAATCTGGGCAACCCAACCATTTAAGGAGGGGTATGTACCTTGCTCTGTGAGCGAGTCCCCGTGAGCAATAGCACCGGACGCGAGTCGGACTGGGTCATAGAAGTCACCGTGACAGTCGTCTGAGACTGGACAGCTAAGGCGACCGCGGCTACGAAGTTTAAGCCGATCAAGAGGCCTCGTATTGTGTAGAAAGATGCTGGCATTGCGGTGGGCAGCAAATTTGGTTGTGAGTGAAGTGTTGGTCGGTAGTACAATGTACATGTCATGTAAGTTTGACCTTTGCACACAGGTTGTTTTACGACGCTAATCACTTGATCCTGTGATGGTAGAACTGTCTATTGTACGGTATCACAACTACACCATTTTCCGGTCAAGATGCAAAGATTTTCAAGCAAGGTGCAAAATGACAGATGACGGATTCAGGATAAAACAATTAAAAATTATTTTTCGTGTTTTGCAAATTTTCCCTAAGCCTTTCCAGGCAAGTTGCAAACCATTCGTTTTGGCGCGCCCAAACGCTTGGTTCTCAACTAGGGAGAGCGAGATCGCTTCTCGTTCTTCATTCCCAAAGATGCCATCTCCTGCGGACCCCACGAAGACAGCGAAGGCCTTCGAGAGAGCACAGGCAAAGTCTCGCGTCGTGAAGGCCTTTCGCGATGGACGTGACTGGAAGGAAGTCGCCAAAAACAACGATCTGAACTACCATACTGCTCAGTGGGCTATTTTAGCTGCCAACCAGGACCCCAAGCACCATGGCGGTTTGCGAGCCGCCTCTGTCAAGATGACAGTTGAAGTCATGAGCAAGATCGAAGAATATGTTGACGAAGACTGCAGGCAGACGCTTGAGCAGTATTGCGACCGCCTGCAGTCTGATTTGGGGGTCTCTGTGAGCCGTACATCCGTGCACCGAGCTCTACAAGGGATGCTGTACTCTACCAAGCGCCTCCGTATCGAAAAGGCGACCATGAACTCGTCGGTGAACAAGGCCAAGAGGAAGGTGTTTGTTGTGTCGCTTAACAAACACATCGAAAAAGGTAATATGATTGTATATCAAGATGAAACTAACTACAATCTGTATCTGTCTCGAGCGGAAGGGTGGTCACCCATCGGTGAGCGCGCTGTTGTCCAACTTCCACCGTCCCAAGGCAAGAATCTACACATTCAAGGTGGGGTTTCTTCTGGATCGGGGTGCTGCTTATGAAGAAGACACACGAAGGATCAGTCAAAAAGGAAGAAAACGCCCGCTTTTTAGCGGATTTGTTCATGGCCGCACTTCGCTCCGACGAGTACAAGGAACTTGATGCAAACAAGAAGATTGTTATTGTCACGGACAATGCCCCGGCGCACAGCCAAGTGGAGGAACTGGCTCGGCAAATGCTTGCCGAAGATGGCATTCTCAACCTCAACACACTGGAGGTGTTGAGGCTAGGCCCCTATAGCCCGATGCCCAACCCCATTGAAGGGTGCTGGAACTCGTTGAAGGCAAAGATGAAGGCCTTCGTAGCTGAGCGCAAGCATGAGATGATGGTCCGCGGGGAATACGACACGTTTACGGCTCAGCGGATGGCTATACTCAAGAGCGCATTTGAAGCCAAGAAGGCTGTGATCACGGGGCGGCTCGTGTGGCGGTACGAGCGTCACTATCTCCGGCACTGCTTCGCCGCAGAGAGAGGGGAGGACATGCAGTTAGGTGCTTAGCGTTTTGCATCTTGCTTGAAAAGAAAACAGGAGTGTTTTGCAAAAGATAAAAATTGTATTTTTCTGTGCAGCGAGACAAACTTGACTTATCCCATCTTATGATTATTTCCAACTTGCTTGAAAAGTTTTGCATCTTGGCCGGAAAATGGTGTAGTAGTTGAACTACGGCAAGTGTCCATGGTACAGTGTGGCGACAGATCTGGAGGATACACGAGTCTTTCACGCGTAATACAGTGCCAACCGTAACCGTCGCAGCGACCAGGGCCTAAGCAAACAGTAGGTTATTGTACTGGCGAGATGAAGTGGTACACCCAAATTTGTTTTAGACTATAACGCTGCACGTAATGATCCCAGAAAACCCTGGATACCACAAAAATAAAGTTCTGCTCGCATAGATTACATTTGAACATATTGCAGCCTCAATAGTAGAAGCTTTTCGGTTGATCGAAGCGAATCAACTGGGGTAGAATGCTCGGCAAAATAGTCGTGAGAGTCGTATTTTTGTAGATATCTCTTTAACGATTGCGTATTTTTAGAAAGCTCGGCGCGAGCATAAATCATAGAATTTGGCTATGATAGAAGCACCGGTTTAGTGTCTGTCTTGCGCGGATAACCTCTCGTAGAACGCTTTGAGTGCGTTGACTTTGGTCAATTTTCGGAGCTCCTTGGTGCTGAAATTGCTCGCACACATTGAGGCATAGTGAATTTAAGTGTATATTTAGGCAAGTCACAAAATAACAGCTGTTTGGTACATAGCCTTGGGCAGTTTGTCTCACGGCGCCACTTTTGAAGGACAGCCTTTTTTTTAATTAAGTGGATCAATCCATACTGCGATTGACAGACGCAGACTTTGTTTACTTTAACGGCGATATACAGAGCTATCCGATGTGGTTTAGGTTTTGAAATTTGGTCCAATGTAAAAAACGTTATGGCTGCTCAAAGTTGGTGTATCACTTCATCCCGCCAGTACTATAGCAATTGAAATGCTACATGTACTATCAAATGTGGATCTACTACAGGCTCTCCGTTAGAAAAATGAAAGTTATTTGAAAAGCTAGTGGCCCCCGGTCTGTGTTTTGATCTGATCGGATAGCAAAATAGGACAACCTGCTGTATTACGGTAGCATGATGCCACCCACCGTTGGTGACCACCGTGACTTGTTCTCTTGGTAACGATAAAATCGCGGTCGTGCTCAGCACGCAATCAGCGAGTCGGTGTTGATCTCCGCCAACCATGTGTTATTACAGCTTCTAATATATATTTACAGGTCACCTTTTTCCGACCTTAACTATGGGAGCCAAATGTCACGTTCGTGAGGCACTCCCATTGGCTAAAATACAGATTTCGTGTGCTTTACGTATATTTGGTGTGAGCACATAGTTTGGATGTGTCCACACGAAATTAAATTTATGGACGATTTAGAGATTGATTTTAGGACGACCTTACACTCCAGGTTTCCCAGAACGTTACACGGAATCAGAAACAGGTATTATACAGGTTTACCTACAGGTATTATCCACGTTTTTAAAATGCGTTAGGAAGGGCTCAAAATTACGGTAATTAATTTTTAAATGACCAAAACAGGTATTGACCAGGTTGTGGTTCCCTTGAAATAGTGACATGCATGGTAGTGCAAAAGTAGACAAGTGTTTATGAAACTACATGTATAATAGCGGAAGTTGGTTGTCTGCAAGACACTACGCATGGCTGCGTCTATAAATGCTAATGGTCTACTTCATCACTGCAAGCAATCTTCCAAACTTCTTTACGTCTTTCGCCGTGATCCTCCACTGCATCAGACCAAACCCAGAGTCTCTCTGGATTTGATTAAACAGCCACGTCTTCATCTTGTTGGACGGCACTTCTTAGGGCATTCAACGGGTTACCACTCCTTTTGTGCCTTCGCCCCAGTCACGTATCAGCCATCCGATGTGTATCTTAGAGCCTTAGAGCCTTGCATGCGCTCCATCACTCCTCCCCAACTACCGCGTGTCACGTTCTCCCGACGAGTGGCTGAGAGCAAAACGAAAACTAAATTGCTTAACCCCTCTGGCCCTAGAAAAGTATTCTACTTCTACCTGGGCAATACCTGGATTTCATACCTGTAAAAACCTGTTGGAAAAACCTGGACTCTAAGCTTGCCCTTGATTTTAAGCCGATTTAGAGCGTCTCCTTTAATGAGTTCTATTCTATGTTCAACGACGTCCTAAGAGTTTGTTTAAGACTACATATTCACTCCTATTTGTTGGTTGATGGTTGTTTTTGCCCATATATATTCACATGGCAATAGCCTTCTGAAAGTTAAATAACCATCAATAGAGACCTGGCGCTGAAATCTTTTAAAATGACAAGGTTTTATACGGCTTCATCTTTAAATTTCAACGGTTTGCTAAAGACAAACTAATAGATACACCCTGTAGTAGCCGATAAGAACAAGTGAAACAACGCTCAAAGCGAGAGGCAGCACTACAAACAGTACCAAACTACGATTTAATTTAATTTAATTTAATCCCTTAGGTAATCCTACTAGCCAACGTCAGTCAAACAAGGCAGACCAGTCGACAGGAGCGGTGAGTGGTTCTTCCTTGTCTGGATTTGTGATGGTCGACATGATACGTCAGTTGAAATAGGCGATTTGTAGGATCCCGAGCGACATGCTTCGGGTATTTAATTTTGTAGTTGTTTGGCGTTTCCGAAAATTTTACGGTAGACAATCAAACTCCACGAATATCGTTGCTGATGGATGGTGCATGCTGATTTTAACAACGGTGACCAAAGCGAAACCAACATCTCATGAGCAACATGTTCTCGCGAAACAATGCTGAGGTCCTTATTATCAATGCTTTTATCTAGATCAACTGCTTGCAGACGCACGGAGTAACGCCAATGTGGTAGACGGACTGCAGCAACTCGAGCATTGCGAGGTAAACCCGGGTGACCTCTCATAAGCTAAAGCTGACGCCAGTGTTGTTTATCCAAAATCGAATCTAATTATCGATTGTGTAACGGAAACCGGTTAGAGATATTATTCCACAGATTCCACAGACGAACTCTATAGGTACAACTATATTAAACCGACTCTTTGCAACATATTTTACGCCTTACTCTCATTAGCTGGATCTAAGATTTTCGTTCGTGTTGATGATCAAGTAACTCCTGCACTTTGCCATGACTATGATATGGAATATCGACTTAGTATCTTCAATTACACTTACCAGAATCAGCGATTGCTTACGACCAATTCAAAAATATGTTCTGAATACAGCGATAAAAAACATAAAACACTTGATGGACTATATGGCGACAGCGACGGTATCTACATCGCCACATTGTTTACAGTCAAAAAGTAAAATAACATCGTGGCAAACGCGCTCATGTTGGCGGTGGTACACGTCGGACGAGGGCACGAGAGGCATGGGGGCGCACCAACCAATCGAAGTGCGCACGCTAATCCGCTCTCAGAAGTTGGCGGGTAGTGACCGGCTAGGAGGAGTGCTGAGAGGTTGGGAGTCAATGAATGAATGAGCGCTTTTGCACAATTGCAGTCTAGAACATACACGACAAACACAGCGCCAGAACCACGACGAGCGGGCTGGGGAGGCCACGTACAGCACAAACGGATCGAAGCGGCGTGGCCGTATCATTACCGATCTTTAAGCGGACAATTTGGCCTCCGGTTGGGAGGACGGAGCTGCAAAAATCGTCTGTGATGCGCGAGAACTGCGGCCGGCGGTGCGGACGGAGGTGCGGGCGGTCAGGGTTTTGCTCTGGGGTCTATTCAGCTGCATGGTAGGAGACTGTGCGCATGGCAACCTGCTGTGATTGGAGGACGTTGTAAGACGGTCGGAGGACGAGGAAAGCAAAGACTTAGCAGAGAACAAGAAGAGAACAGGACGTACATCGATTCACGAGAAAAACATAACAAATACGAACATTGTGTAGCCAGAAGGGTTCACACCGACGCGAGGGTCACCGATTGTCCCCGACAGCCAACATGACTGTGGGTGTCGCTGGAAATATACACATGAGGGGTTAGCAGCCACGCTATAGTATTTAGACACTCTTATTTATTCTTTTAAGTTCTTAAAAGTGTCTAATTATATAGCACGAAATTTGAAACAAGCGTTTCAAACAAACCGCCGAGCGAAGCGAAGCGAGGCAGCACAAACAAGCCGAGCAAAGCGAGGCCCTTGGCCACCACTGGCCTAATGAGCCCCGCTTGCGGGCTCCGCTTGGCTTGTATCATGATATTTGTAGGTGTCTATCTGACAGTAGAGATGACCAAGAAACGTCGTTCGAGTCCAGTGTATTCAGAATTCTAACTCTTTAAACCACTTTTAAAAGCTTTGTTCTCGTGTACCGACGAGCAACAAACTTTCCTGCCGCCGAATTTCATGACATCTGGAATTGTGGGATCCCGACCGATACCGACCAACATTGGTTGGGGTTCAACCAATTTGGGTAAATCCTTACTGTTTACAACCTGCACAGACGTCAGCACCGTAGGGACGGACTTGCATTATTAAATAAATTAACCGTACCCGACCAGAGTGTTCTCAAAAATATATTTTGAGAGCTATCCGAGTGGAGGTATGATTATCCAAACGCCCCTGTTGGAGGCCAGGATTTAAATAGTGGCAGTTTACAAGCTTAAAATCATGGTTTGTCCAGGATTGTAAGTTATTAAGTAAGTTATAAAGTAGCTTTCCCCATTCCCCATGCGGGGAGAAACGACGAGTTCATTATAGATTGTGTCGTTGCGATGAGCACAATCGGCCAACGGGGAGCTGATAGCGTCGACGGGAGATTTCAATGCGCCACCCGGGAGCGCGGCGGGCCCGGCCTTTCGGCGACATCACCTCGCGGTGCTATTGCGGATACCGAGGAAGAGCCAGGGCGCGGGGCCGCGGAAGAAGAACCAGGGCGCCCAGAGGAGGAGCCACGACACCTTGCCGTTACACCTCCACCCAGCAAGAACAGCTAATCTGAAAGAGATGATCAAGATGCCGGACGTGGTGATGCTGAAGGACGTGGTGATACTGAAGTAGTGGTCCGAGTTGATCCTCCTGCCACATGGCATGCTAACTGGGACGTGTGGCAAACCTATTTGACGGCCTACTGTGAACGGACAATGCAAACTCTGCCAGTGAAGGAAACGATGTCTCGTGCAGAGAGGAACAAGCGTGTGATGCGGACTGAGAAGGGGAGGATGCGTCTCAACTTGTACCAGAAGGTATGGACCCTTACCAGAGGACTTATATCTGCACCCATGGGTGAAAAGAACGCAAACCGCGCAGCGAAGGCAGTCGCCCGCGTCAACACATTCGCCTGACAGACTGTCCATTTCGGTTCGTGGTTCAATGGAATTTAGAGAGAGCTGATATTCAAGTTAAGAATAGGTGCTTCAGTCACAACCACAAAGTTTCTTCAGTTGTTTACGAGACATACCCGAGTGTTCGCGGCGTGAACAACCCCGTGGTAGGCGCACGCGTTGAGGGGATGCTGGCAGCTGGAGCAAAGCGCTCTCGCATTTACGGCTACGTTTTGGAGCATGATCAGAACGTCATTCAGGTGGACGTTGACAACTTAGTCCGCGGGTATTCGGCTTCTGTGTCCAGCCGCGATGACAATGAATCCACCGAGCGTGAACTTGCTGCATTCGCAGCAGCAGATCCAGAGAACACAGTGACGGTATCTCGTTAAGATCCTTGTCCACCACGATGACTCGGAGCTTTTCAATTCGAGTCGGGTGGGACCTTTGAAGTGAGCAATTGCTTTCTCGATGTGTCAATCCCCATTAGCCTCGATAAGTGACTGCTGAACGACGGCCCCTTCTCCAAACTCGTTCATTGCCATGAATGTGAGTAGCTGGTAGTTGTACCTACAAAAATCACAGTTATCAGAGATACATCCATTATGTATCAGGGAAAATCACATTGTACTCACCGGTTCGTTTTGTGACTGCAATCTACAATCAGAATCTCGCTGAATCGATCAAACACACGACGCATATGTGCTGTAGCCAACGATATTACGCCAGTCTCACCAGCATCCGTCTCAGCACCGTGTGCTCAAGACCCATTTCCTTGATGCCCAAATCTTGATCTGTCTCTTTCATGTGATAAAGTACCTGAAGGAAAAGAGAGCGAAACCTGAATTCGGGAAGATTTCGTCAGAAGACGCTAGTCAGATTGACGCCGCTATTCACAAGATGGTTTACGCCATATGTTAATAAGAGTACGAGCTGAATCACACATCACTGAAAGGCTTGTGTGATCGTATTGGTATTCTTGCCTTTTTCGAGTATTTCGAGCGGAACTGGCACAAACGTCAAGATCGCTGGGTCATGTATCGACGTGCAACCCTACCAAAAACCGTTTGGAGAGCTTTTTCGGCAAATTGAAAGATGGAATCGATAGTTCGATGAGTATGGCTCAGTGTGTGAAAGCCTTGCTAGCGTATGACCTGCGAGTACAGAACGAGCAACAATATCGAGTGTGGAGGATCGGGCAGTTTGTGAATAGCAACTACGATGAAGAGATGGCGAATGTGCTGCGATTCACCACCCATTACGTTGCTGAGCATATATCGCATGAATATGCTAGGGCTCTGGCTAATACTACTGCATACCGCTTTGTTAGACGTGATGTCGATCAATATCTTGTCAAAGTTAAGGGGCGGTTGTGGAGCACACCCTTCACCTGTCCGATTGGCGTTGCGATTGCGAGGTCGCTATGTCGATGCGTCTTCTCTGTCGTCACACCATTGCGTATCGAAAGGTCCACAATACTTCTGGTCCACTAATTCCATGGATACGGATCGACCAGAGGTGAGCGCTCAGCACATGTGACTTTTGAAATGTCCGGGCGTCTTACATAACTAATTCATGATTTTGTATTCTCGCAGATGGACAAGCTCTGTGGCCGTTTTGAATAGAGCCAAACAGTTCGCGTATGAACGGTTTTGTGAGGAGGGCTCTGGTCGCTGCAAGAAGAAGAATCGTACCCAGTCCAACCGATACCGACATGCCGTGCGGGCGACTCATTTGATCGCTAGTGAGTTAGCTGACATCGATGACGACAACGAGTTTGACGAAATGCTACAGTTCGTGTTGAATCAGTGGCGGAACGTGCGTCAGCGGAAAATGATCAAAGAAACACAATCTGGGTACAATAAAACTTCGGATATCGCTTTCATACGCGAAGAGAATGACAAAGTAGTCAAGGCTCAGTTCGGGATAAGTTCGAGTGAAGAGGAGTCAGATGATGGCGCAGGACCAGGACGTACGTCAACTGACACCCTCAATAGACCAACACAGGACGAATGCGTGAAGACAAAGCTTAACCCCACTGCGAAGAAAGTTGGTGCGCCTCGAAAGTTGCGGAAAACTACCGTTGCTGGAGAGAAATGCGACCGTAAGTGGTTTGCGGCTGCTGAGGGGGACGAAAAAAGCGAGAGAAGTCACGTTAACCGCTTTGATTGATTATCTGGATCATGAACAGCCAGGGCTTATTGAAACTCAGCGTCGCCTGTCGGGCGTCATCGTAAAGTTCACCAATTGCAACAACAGGAAGCCAAAGTTCAAACGCATGAAGAATCCTGTCTTAACCATGGATCCATTCTACATTCTTCCTTCAAAGCTGCTGAACTCTTGTATCAAAGTCCTTCCACTTAGTAACGACATCAGCAGTGCAATTACAGTTGACGACACTATAACGTCACAAGAAAAGAGCAGTGGGTCGGACGCGTGGGTGGATACTATACAGATCAAAGACGTAGGGAGCTTCTCGCGGAAGCAGATCGAAATCTTCAAACCTGTTGAAAATCTGAAGACATTGGTCCAGCTTGGACTGGACATGCACAAGTGGCTGGTCGAAACAGGGTAGCCGTCTCTACCCGCTGAGTACCACAAATTGGCAAATGCAGTTGCGTCGGACGTATTAGCAGCTTACCCCTATAAATCCATCGAAGGGCTCTCAAACCTATTCGACTACGTGTACGCCATGCTATACAGGGCTACGCCTCCATCGTGGCTCTCTGACGCATCGATTGGTGCTTTATGCGAGTGGCCAGTTCAAGACTACCGGACTGCCGATTTGCGGGATTACAGAGTGCAGAAGTTACACGACGTCGGACGAAAATGACAGTGAAACCCTTGTTAGCGAGGAAACTCGCACACGTGTACTTCAATACGTGGCAGATGATGGAGTGGACACCGTCATGCTGCCTTTGAACTTTCACAACGCACACTGGTGCTGTGTAATTGTGAAAGTAAAGGCGAAGCGCATCTTCTATTACGATCCATTGAACCAGACCCCTACATGAACGCGGCAAAGGCTATTGCAAACCATTTCAGGCTGAGAGGACTCAAAGAGTATGAAGTGGTCCGGAAGGCTAACCCCATTCAGTTTGATGCCTTCAGTTGTGGCGTCTATGTGAGCTGGATGTTCATAAGCGAAGTCGTTGCAGGTCCTTCCCTGGATATGAGCTCAACCTCGCTGCCACGACGCCGGTTTGAGATGTTCTATTATATGCTGAGCGGAACACTTTTACCTATGAAAACTCACTGGCAGTATCGATCGGCATTGAGGACAAATCCCAAACGGGTGTCCCCGGCAAAGAAGACGACGGTGTCCCGCAGACCCAAATGGCACAGTAGACTAGCGGAAGTAGACAGAGGAATAACTGGTTGCGCAATGCTGAGTATATGCGGCTTTAAACTTCATTAGTTTGTCGTACTTCGTCGTGTAGAGAATGACCATGCTTCCGACAGCCTAGCGGTATGTTTAAGCCTGAATGAATCTTGTCATAATTCCAGGGCCCCACGACGTGTATCTTCCGCGTCCTCGACGAATCTTCGTTAATCTTACCCGTATGGGTACTCATTTATGTTAGGAATCGTTCATCCAGGATTAATCCTGCACGCCATCCTGGATATTGCCACTATTATAATCATGGCCTCCAACACCTGCCTTATCCAAAACATGAATATCCGGTACGGTCGAGGGCGCGTGAATTTGCATATCGCGCCATAAAAAAGTGCATAACCAGGAAGAAATGATGCACTGCCTAAACAATGCATAAGCCGGAAGAAATTATGCATTTGACCTCGGTTGTAAATAGTGCATAACACACGTGTCACCTGGCGGAGATCGCTTTCTATCAAGCCACACAGCAAACCACTTCACCACTACCAAGCTAGAAGTAGATGGAGAGTTTACTTTTCAGGTGTAGATGCATGGCACAATATCGTAAGGCAAACACGACTTCTGTAAGTCGAGCAAGAGTGGCAAAACCTACCAACCTACAGAGTGATCGTCTGATCATGTGATCGCTCGCCCTAAATTATGCATCTTTTTAGGGTGCTGGCGAGTGCATCAATTCTTCCTGGTTATGCATTTTTAAGGGCGCGGTATGCAATTTCATGCACCCTCGACGGTAATTTATATAGCGATATACTCCCTCCGTTTCAGATTACTTGACAGAATTCAATAAATTCTTGTTTCATATTACTTGACAGAGCCCTTTGATTGAATAAATATCTTTTCATAAACTGTGATTGGTTAGATACGTCCAATCACAGAGCACGATATAATCAGTGGCATAATCGGTACTCCTTTTACTTGCCATTTTGGATAAATCTGACTTGTTTAGATTTACGAGGTCGTTTTTAAGAGCGATAGCTGTTCTGTTGCACGCATTGCGCAATCCTCGTTATTTTCATGTGTGCTTTGCTGGAGTTACGACGATAAATTTAATTTCTCGCTCATTTTATTGAATTCTGTCAAGTAATCTGAAACGGAGGGAGTATTTAATTTTAATTTAACGCTGATTCTCGCCACGAAACGAAACGGTACCTCTGAACTTTTGAAGGCAACTAATTCCGCACTTTGCTATAAATGCACCAAGGTTGCACTATACGTCTTTTATTGCATGGTAAACACATCTAGCAGCACTGCAGATCGTGTCTGGTCGTCTTAACGCAATGCCAGGCTGTCCAAGCTTGCTGTATTTGACGTCCGTTCGCCCCACAAGGGTAAAATAAGTCTAGCATTAGATAAGGGTGCCAAACGTTGGTGCCATGGAAAAGGTATCACCTAGCAGTTAGAGAGGTCCAAGGACAATTTTAAGGAGGTCACTAACATTCGCCGACCCCCCTCCCCCGTTGCTGGTGGGCTCCACCGTGGGGATCTCGCTGTCGTTGTCGTTATAGGTCTCGCTGCTGGTGAGGGGGCGTCGCTCGTTTCGTTGGTCTCCTTGGAGTACTTGGTGCCGTAATTTAAACTGTTGGAGGTGGAGTTCTGGCTGCCGCTATCGTTTCGTTTTTCAGTGAGGTACATTGATGTCACTGAACTCTAATCGTTAACGACCTCCCATGTCCGTTCCGTAGGTTGCCTATGTATCAACCTACAGCTTCACACCTGCTGAGACTTAATAGCCTACAACCGGTGGTGTAGGGAGAGACGACCTAGGTCTCGTCAAAAGCCATTTCCATATTGTGGAGCATCCAGTGCCCTACATCCCCTGAGCCAGGTCGGCTAGTGGGGTCCATTTGTCCGTGGTAAGCATAGTCTCCATAAGTGGCAGCTGGATGCTGCGCCGTGAATCCATGGGCCAATTCGCAAGCATAGCCGTCATCTTATTGTAGGCGCGTAGGTGGTGTTACCAGGAGAGCACCTTGACCCGAGACAAGTTGTTAACACAAGTGGCGTCTCCGTACGCATAATAGAGAGAAGATATCAAAGTAGCAGCTCCTAACTCGGGCTAGGAGCCGAGATATTGCCAAAAGTGTCCCGCCAAATCGGCGGTCTTAATGATTTGGCGGACACTGTAAGCCCTGCAAGTTATTGTGAAAACCACGGGTTATGTCCGATTTATTTGCTGATCGACCGTTTTAGACCACTAATAAGACCACTTTGCTATACATAAACGAACCACAACCTCTAATTAAACGAATATCTCAGGGCCGTTCTTAACAGAGGTAGCGTTGTAGCGCACGCAACCAAAATCAAGAACTGCTGGGTGGCGCGCTACCGGGGCATTCCTAACATTAGACCCTGTAGCGTAGGTTGCGTAGATCTCGTGTGAGCACATCTCTGAAAGGTCGCTCACTACCAGAAACTCTACCTCTCTAGATGAGCACCAGCGAGAGCTCCGACGACGAGAACGATTCTCGCCCTACCGCTTCAAGCGCGATGCTGCTCTTCTTGCTAGCGCACGAAGCGGTTCTAGTCGCGCGCTCAGAGGTGACGACTCGCCAGCGACTGCAGTGGCATGAGCGTGTGGATCAGCTTCAAGCAGAAAGAGCCTTCGATCGGACGTACCGGATGTCGTTGGCATCGTTCAACACGCTGCTGTCATACTTGCGCAACGATCTCACGGTTGACTACACTATGTCGACTCGAAGCTCCGGTGTCAGACCGATCGAGCCGGAAATTGTGCTTCACTGCATACTGCGTTGGCTCGCGGGCGGCTCGTATATCGACATCCGAGACCTTGCCGAAATCAGTGAATCATCGTTCTACCGAGTACTACACATCGGGATACGTGCTCTTGTAAGTTCACCCCATTTACGTTACCGTTTTCCGTCTACTCCAACCGATATTGAGGCGGCAGCGGCGCGCTTTACAGCTCATAGCTCGTTTGGAGTACTAAATGGTTGCGTAGGCTGTCTCGATGGCATCCTAATTAGGGTCCGAACACCTTCGGTCTCGGATACGTGCAACGCCCGCTCCTACTTCTCTGGTCATTACCAGACCATTGGAGTGAATGTTCAAGCGGTATGTGACCACTTGTGCAGGTTCGTGTATCTTTGTATAGCCGCCCCGGTGGCACGAACGACATATGGGCTTACGGCAGGACCAGTCTTAAGCAGCTAGCTGATGACCTCCCCGTCGGCAAATACGTGATTGCCGACAACGCTTACGTGCCGTCGAGCACTTACTGACTCTGTTTTCTGGATCAAATCGGGCTGTTCCTGAGCACGACGCCTACAACTTCTACATCAGCCAACTGCGTATAAAGATTGAACAAGCGTTTGGATTGATGACTACCAAGTGGCGTATATTGCGTCACCCTCTGCTCGTCAAGCTAGGAAATGTGGGGAATGTGGTCATGGCAATATCTAGATTGCACAATTTCGTTTTCAATGTATCTGACAGGGCTGGTATACAAAATCCAGGTTTTGGCACCAGCGTCAAATTATTAAGACCACATCCTTTTTATGATGGAAAAAGCACTTTTATGAACAGACCATACAAACTTCTATATTAAAAGTTAGTACTTAGTCAGTCCACCTTTCTTCTTGATCACCGCTAGACAGCGGCGAGGCATGGACTCCACTAGCTTCAGCAGGTAGTCTAGCTGAATGGCGTCCCATGCAGCCATGATTGCAGCCTCTAGATCAGCAACGTTTTGGTACTGACGACCATGTGCGTACACCTTGGCCGCCATCGCCGACCAGACGTTCTCGATTGGGTTGCAATCCGGCGAGCGAGCTGGCCACACCATGGTGTTGACCTGCATCTCCTGCAAGAACTGTTTGGTTTCATGCGAGGCATGAATCAAGGCATTATCTTGCTGAAATACAAAATCAACACCATAGTTAGCGTGTGCGAAAGGTAGTAGATATTCAAATAACGTGTAAACATAGTCACCCAAATTCTGACGCCCACGCAAAATGGCCAGCTCACTCTTACCTGCTGCGCTAAAGCGCCCCACACCATGACGCTCCCTCCGCCATTTTGGCGACGCAAATACGACTGTGCAGGCTGGCGCATGTCCCTCCAGTATATTTGAATCCATCAGGACCATCTAGATTAAACTTCTTTTCATCTGAAAAAATAGTATGAATCCAAGTGTCTACATAAAAAAATATTGTTAGAGTAAGTAATTGCAGTAAAACCATAACGTGACAAGCTTACCTGGCTTCAGTATGTACTCTTCCGCCCATTGCGTGCGGGCAGCCTTGTGCGCCGCCGTGAGGGGAGCGTGCGGTCCATCTTGGTGTAAACAAGATGGTCCACACGCTGCAGAACCCGCTGGATTGTCCTCACGGACGCCTTGATGCCGAGCTTGGTCTTGAGCTCGGCGGCGAAGATCTCGCCTGTTGCCGCTACACGCACGAGCTGCCGCAGCTCTCGTTCCGTTAGGGCTGGCTGCCGCCCAGCTCTTCGCTCTCCACCGCTGTCTTCCTGCGGTCCCCGCTCCGCCTTGACTGCGTTACGGACGGACGTACGGGACCGGCCTGTCTTCCTAGCGATCTTGTGCAGAGAGACGCCTCCTTCGTGGAGCCCGACGATAAACCAATGCTCTTGCTCGGAGAGGGCCTTGCCGTGGCCCATTTAAAAATGAAAGGCTCACAGCCTCAGTAACCTCCAGCCAAACCTTCGTTTCCGCCAACCATCTTCTTATTTTGACCAGCACTCCTTTAATATAGAAGTTTGTATGGTCTGTTCATAAAAGTGCTTTTTCCATCATAAAAATGATGTGGTCTTAATAATTTGACGCTGGTGCCAAAACCTTGATTTTGTATACCAGCCCTGTCAGATACATTGAAATCTAAGTTGTTAACACAAGTGGCGTCTCCGTACGCAAAATAGAGAGAAGATATCAAAGTAGCAGCTCCTAACTCGGCCTAGAAGCCGAGATATTGCCAAAGTGTCCCGCCAAATCGGGGGTCTTAATGATTTGGCGGGCACTGTATACGTGCACGCATTTGCTGTCTAGCAGGTGGTTCTTTCATAACCAGTTCTGGCAGTTCAATTTCATGAGACTCAATGATACTAGCGTTTTGGCGGTGCCTCGTCTTGCTTTTTGGCATACCGCTTGTAGTCAAGATGACGCCGCTGCGTGCCTCCATTACCGCCGCATTTTCAGTCATCACATGCTTGTAATGCACGGCCATGAAACACTCAAAATAATACCCACACCGACAGTGCGTACACGCGTACTTCACACGATTTTTCCCTCCTCTTATTGAGCACAGAAGACAAACCAGCTTTCCGCGGCTTCGCGTGAGCATGTCACTGCCGATGATGTCTTCAATAGGCTCGTGGTGAATGGCCCGCTGCTTCAACGATCGCATGTGCTGCTGCTGATCGCTACCAACCTGTTGATGATCTCTTCTTCTGTATCGCGGACTGTTTTAGAAGCTCCATCTTCACCAACAATAACTGATCGCATAGCCAGCGCGTCGTGAATGGCTACATCAAGTAGCCACGTGAAAATAATCATATTTGTCGTCGCTCACGCCGCCGTGTCGGGTTTGTGCTGTCGAAGCGATCGACAGCTTTCATGAAAACATTGTAGGCACACACGTGCACCGGAGCGCAGATATTTGTCCGACGAAATGTCTCTGTACCCGTACAACGCTGCACAATTCCCATATCATAGCAACATGACTTAGCGTCTGCCGTACTGCCATCAAGTACATCTGCAGAAGGCGTTGCAGCAAGGTCGTTCGTGTAGAATACCACAACTCTTGTCGCGGAACACACTATACCCAGCGTGCGGCGAACGATAGCGAGGCGGCACAAACGCTGTCTTATCGGCCTTTCTCCATTTTTTTGAAGCTGCCGATGGGCTCTTCACGTTGTCCGGCGTGTCAAGCGCCGCCACGAACTTTCCGGTACCATGTGCAGCGTCGTTCAGCGACAGTATGGCTGCTTCGATAGCAGGACGAGACAAAGTATCGACGAAATTTAATCTGCACGTTCCAAATACGCGAATTTCCCCGGAGCTCATACTGAGCACATGTCTAGCAAACGCGTGCCACGTGATGAATGATCCATACCCATGACGCGCTTTCCACTTGGAGAGGGAAGCTGCTGGTTCTGACGACAAAGCATCGCCAACCAAAGTGCTGTAGATCTCGTTTCATCCAACCCATTATTAGCACACCTAGTCGCCATAGGCCTTCGCAGCTCTGGGGACACCGCGGTGTACCGTTCTAAATGATCATCCACTGTAGTGTTGCCACTGCCATTATCAAAGAGTACATGCACGTACAGCATCTTCTAGTCAACAAAGGCATAATGTGTACAGCGTACTTGTCTGGCTTGGACGGAATGAATGTCCGCGCAGCGGAACGAGCTTTGGTGCGAATAGAGCTCTCATCGAGAGCTGAAACTCCATTCGGGACGGCAGAAGCGACACACTTCTTGATAATCTTGTTCACAATGCTGCGGCAATGCCAAAGTGGGTCACGAATTGACTTCTTCTGGTACGGTGTCCGTAGGATGTAGAATTATTGCTGCACGAATTCCCAGAAACAGATTACGCTGCATTGTCGACTGGAAGAGAGGGTGGCCGTAACGTTCGTTTGTCGACCAATAATCCAGGAGACGATTCAAGGGCACAGACTTGATGCAATCTCAAACCCAATGTACGCGTTGAGCTCTCGTAGCGAGAGCTTAGGAACGTCGTTATCATGAAGGCGGGGTTGAGCCATTCGAGCAGAGTGTTGCGGACCTTGCGGCTGCAGAAATGTGAGAACAACCCAAATATACCCTTGTCTTGGTACGCGCGTGTAGATTTCCTTTCTTGTAGCAATGTCATCCAGCCGTCGTGCTCCAGCGTCTCGAGATATTGTCGACCCGTGCTCATACATTCTTCTACAGCTGCGTCTGCATTATCTGACGCGACTTCACCACCTCGGGCGTCGTCCACGCTACCGCCATCCTACTCTCCATCACTCACATCTCCGGGCCCGCGCTCGTCTTGGTGGCGGTCAGCGAGCGGCTCCCGCTCCGACAAGACCAACTCGATGTCCATCGGTGAAGGGGGTCTGTGGGGTCCCCGTCAAAATGTTGAATGATAATGTGCTGCTACGAAGGAGTTGTAGGTACAAAGGGGCAAGCACATCGCCCACCCTTGCCGCTGATTGTCGACGACGGAGATTGACTGTCCAGAAGGCCCGCTAAGGGCCTTTAACAGTGAGTGCTACCCTGATCGACAGTTTGTATGCAATTTTTGACCAGTAGTTGTCTTTCATTTGACGTCTTAGAGTCCCTCTGCGGGACTTTAAATCTTCGGTCTTAAAGGGTTCGTAGGCACTCGATACTGAGTATGAAGTAGATACTTAGCAGGCAAATATACATTTTAGGATTCGGCACTACAGATTCCGCCCTCCAATTCGTCCGACGTACCACTCTCGTTGGTTTGTAAGGATATATATTATAGCAGGTGACAGACAGACAGTAACGGTATAATCTAATCGTTCGAATTCAAACGTGCCTCACCGATGCACCAGCAATGGCATCATGGACACCTACGTCGCACTCTTCTCTGATTTTCATTGGCGTTACCGCCGAGTCGCCGACATCTCTAAGCACAATCCCGGTGTGCTGAACACAGTTCTTGATCGTAGCTGTCTTCTGCATCTCGTCTCAGATCTCGTCACACCACTTCATTGTCTGGAACTGATCGAGAGCTCAGAACTCTTAGCAGCTTTCGCGATTAGGATCTTCTTATCCTTGAGCGTCAGCCATCGCCCCATGTCTGTCTGCTCGAAGGTTTAAAAGTGGCGATTTTCCCGCTCGCTGCCTGAAATTCAAACGACCTTTCAAAATACATAATACTGCGATACGAAGCAATTCATTGCTGCAGATCAGCTCAACAAGGGTTAATTCCGTCGGGTATACCGGCCTGCTACCGGTTTTTAGCCGGGCGCTGGGGGCTTTATTGTCGTCGCCCAAATTGTACCGGTATATACCAGTTCGCAACAGGTTTCTACAGGGGCTCTGGGGGCTTTATTGGCGTCACCAATTTTGTACCGGTGCATACCAGTAGGCAACCGGTTGCAAGCCGGCCTCTGGGGGTATTGGCGTCGCCATGCTTTGTACCGGTTGGCAACCGGTTGCTAGACGTGCTATTTTCGTACCGGTGAACGTTTTAAAAGTATACCAGCTTGCAGCCTTTAGTACCAGCAGACGATACCCTGTAGTCACCTTATAGCAACAAAGCATGCTGCGCAGATGCTGCGGCTGCGAAGCAGACGCAGGAGATGCGCCCTAAGCTCACTTGGACGCCAGTGGGTATCGTAGAGTTGTTTTGGATATACTCCAGGAGTATTTGAGTTAATTAAGCATACAGATACCGGCTTCCTCCGCTTATTGTCGACAACGTCATGTAAGAGCGACCAATCATATCTCGCCATTTCGGCCTCTCTTCAACCTCCGCATATAAGAGACAGACACAATCTTATCGAAACATATTGACGGGTATCATACCGGTAAGACTAAAATCTAAAGACGTCCCAAGTTAGGATTTCCAACGTGCTGCACCAAAACGGCGAGCATCCGTCACGGCGCGGGATAAGCTGGACACCGCCAACAGTATGAGGGCTACGAACCACATCGCGCGCGTAATTAATGAACGCTATCCTCACTTAAGTGTGAGTGCCTACGAGTCACGCCGTAAGGAAGAATGGAAGTAGCAAGTAGAATGCATGCCCAGCAGGAGTTTGTATAGCGCTGCAAGCTCAAGAGCTCGCAACTATAATAGTAGAGAATCGCATTGAGAATAGTATACATAGAATGGTTTAGTGCGTCGTGGAGGTGGAGGCGTGCCTTTCAAGCGCGCCACAAGTTGTAAATGAGCGCGCAAACGCCTTCATTTGCTATTGCATATGGGTACAAGAAGGCGTTTGATCATCTACTGGACGACGCTGATATCGCAGCACAGATATGATTGAAAACGTCGCGCCAGTGTGCCATCGACGCGGACTTCGGCGAGGTTGATTGAGAGGCGACATGGAAGTGAACGAGGTGGACGATGAATAGATGGCATTTGTTGTGTGTCAATTGTGTAGTTTTGTTTTCGGTATAGATACCGGTTACGTACCAGAATCAGCACCTCGCTTTTGGGCATTGTACAGTGTACCGGTACCTGGTGTCTCCAATAAGCGGAGGAAGCCGGCACTGTATATTTCTTATCGCAGCCTTCGCGTAGCCCTAGTATAAAATGGGACATACGCTTTGGGGTCCCCTTGGACTTCTAAATACCTGTTAGATTAAACCCTACCGTGTTTTGAAAAAAGGAATCGGATATGTCGTACATTTAGTACTCCATTAGTTAGTGCCATATATTCAAAGTGCACTTAAATTACATGAATATTTGGCTTGGTGCTCTCGGATTGTGTGAATGGTTCTATATGCTCAATGTATGATGTCTCCTCGCGTTATTCAGCGCTTTAGCCGTAGCCTGGTGCCAAGTGAGGCTGTGGCAATGATAGAATCTTGTTTTTTGAGATATTTTCACTACACGGTAGGTTCGGGGCGGATTAAATTCAAGGGGCCCCAAACGGAATTATTTTTATAGCAAGGACCCCAAAAGCGGTTTTAAAATGAGTCGAGGTTATAACCGGACTGCGTGGACGAATTAGAGGGCGGAATCTATAGTTACTTAGTAGGAATAGAACATTAGATGGACTAGATACTTTTTAAGAATAGGAATAGAACTAGATACTTCCTCCGAATGGATGAAAGTGCAAGAACAAAAACACTGTAAAATTCATTTCGCCCACATGCACGCTTTGAACATGCTGATTAAAGTCCTGGACAATATGATCCGGCCACCCACACTTTTGACTGTCGCTCCGTCAATTCTACAGATACGCGGCTGCGGTTTTGATATGTTATTTGTATAGTGGTAACGATCACGCCACATGTGCTAACAGCTGCAGTGTTGCGGTTTATCGGGTAGCACCCATACAATAAACCGTTTGGGCAAGTTGTCCAAACTTCCGACCACAGCCACCCGTACTGAAATCAAGACGGATGTAACGAAATGATTGCAAGTTTACAGTGTCTTGATGTCCTGTCACGGACTTGGCGGACACTAGCGTTGTTGTGAGAGCTCCACGCGGTTGCTTTCAGTTCCAAATTCACCAAGAGATGCCTGCGTGGCTTAGCGACGAAGAGAGAGGGCGCGTTCGAGGCTTGCGAGAAGGAGGGCTCTCGGTTCGAGCCATTACAAAGAGAGCTAAGAGGTCACGGGATATGCGTGCTGGACTGGCCCGCTCTCAACCCCATTGAGAACCTGTGGGCCATTCTGGCTCGTATAGTCTAACCAAACGGTCGCCAGTACTCTTGTGTATGAGAACTAACAGACGCTATCCTTGCCGCATGGGCTAGTATCGATCAAGCTACACTAGTAAAGCTTATTGATTCATGCCTCGACGCTGCATTGAAGTGATCGAGAAGAAGGGAGGTAAGATGAATATTAATGCAATCATTTCGTTACATCTGTCTTGATTTCAGTATGGGTGGTTGTGGTCGGAAGTTTGGACAACTTGCCCAAACGGTTTATTGTATGGGAGCTACCCGACAAACCGCAAAACTGCAGCTGTTAGCACATGTGGCGTGATCGTTACCACTATACAAATAACATATCAAAACCGCAGCCGCGTATCTGTAGAATTGACGGAGCGACAGTCAAAAGTGTGGGTGGCCGGATCATATTGGCTAGGACTGTAGTACAATCGACGCTGTTTGAGCAAATATTTCAGATGCTTTTTCAAGCAAGTAAATCGCCCCACAAACACGATCGTTATGAACAAAACATTGTAGTTTAAGAGCTTATTCTTATACAATCCCATCACCAGCCAGACAGGACGGAGCGCAAATCCAAGTCAAAAGTCTCTCTTCAGCTCTATGAATTATTATTTTGAAGGTGTTTTGTCTTTGCAAACAGTCCATTGTTGCACTCTTTCGGATCCAGAGGAAGTACTTTTAGTTTTTTTATGCCTAGAAAATAAGACTATAAACTTCGCGGTGCTTGCAGTTCGACCAATTCAAGACGCTACTCATTTACGGTCCTTCTTGGAGACTGTAGGCACTGTGTTGTCTGGATGCTCTCTCTTTCTGGCTCCTTGGCGGGGACGCTGAAGGTTTCTTCAGATACGCTCTCCATCTTGCTGATATTTCCTGTTGGAATTCGGGAGACCTCGTTCTTGCTTTCGCCCGTAACATGATGGCAGAGGTGGATGGATCCCTCTCTTGAAACATCACATCTGGAATGGTGGCAAGAGAGTTCCTTGAACGGGACTAAGTAGAGCCTTAGCGAAAGTGTGTCTTGCGGGTCGAAAACGAATCAGTGTCAGAAACCACCCACGGTCAAATTCCGCTTTCGCAAAAAAGCACATAGTGGTGTCTTTTTTGCTGGTGCCAGTGCGATCCGCACGTTAGCTTGCTTCACAGCCTTTATTGTAGGTATTTGCAGAGACCTCTACGTAGCTGCAACTTGCTCCAGGTCATCGTCGCTGATTCTTTCGAGCTTGGCGTCTTCCTGTTGCGATGCCATGCTTGATTCACCAGAAGTTGGATACTGAGTGCGGTTACCAGGATCGGTCGTTATGTGACGAAGTGGGTGAACACTTTTTGCCGCCCAGTTAGTTTAGTATAGCGCGCAAGTCTCAATCAGAAATTTCCTTTCAGAAATACCTATCCAGACTTATTCCTGAACGAGAAAGTCTCGATCAGGAAGGCGTATGTCTCTTGTGTCAACCCCTAAAGGTATCGTTTGTCTTCGAAAGCGGAGCTGCACCGGGTTGGTAGCTGCCACTTGATCTGTAGGTCTTGAAAGTGCCAAGCTGAACGTAACCTTCTTGGACGTAGCCTCCACAACTTCAGATAACCAACAATATAAACAGAGTTCCTAATACAAATTTACAGCCGTCACTTATTCTTTGAGAGTCTATACTCCAGTCAACTTTAGACCACTTCCAGGACACTGGTCAATCGTGGATGGTCGGCTCACACGCGCACCACTCTCAATCAGAGAGACAATATAGAACTATACAGTCCTAATAAACAACAGTACTTCTTGTCAAAGCTCCTGGCTGGGACTGTCTTACCAGCCGGGACTGTAATCGGTAATATGAAATGCAACCGCCTCAACCGGTTAAGGATGTACGGCACAACTAGGAAATGGAATAGCAAGGATCACTCCGGACGTGTTGCAAGCACGCGGTCCTCGCACTAAGGGGGCTTGAGTTTGTAGAGAGTTCCACCTCGTTCTTGGAGGCGCCTTCGCCCTTAGCCGTGTAGTAGTTTCGCCTCCAGTCTTGTGCCGGCTGCTTGGCTCGACTGCTGAGTTGGAGGTTTGTCGGTAAAATGAACTCTGTTTGTTGTTATATCTTGTCGGCTTCTCTCAAGCCGACTAATGCTAATTTTGACTTGCTTTCACTATGAATATTTTGTCTTGATCATCCACGACGATCTTCTGCGATCTTCTGTAGTGCGTCTGACACTGGGCAGATACAGTTCAGAGAGTGGTACTATTACTGGATTCTTGATTGCACATCACCTGATTTGTATCTTTGGTCGGATGGCTTGGTCGGTCGTTAATCACTTGAGTTTTGTATCTGGGTTCGCTCCATTTAGACCAGTCTGTCTCTCTAATCCAGACTGCTCCGTTCAGAACCGCGTCTTCCAGCAATACTCCTTTCCAAGGATACGCCAACCAGTAAAGTCTGATTCAGGATGTCATAATCGTAAAACTTCTTCAGAGGACTGTGAAGCTTAGACCTTCCTGCCGTACACAACTTCAGGACAGGCGGCTCTAAGGTATAATTTTACCTGAGTCACTTAACGCCCTTGCGGGCTTGCCTTTATCGTTCAGTCGTACGTTCACGTCAGGACAGGTGGTCTCTAAGGTTTGGTTTTACCTGAGTCACTTGACGCCCTCGCGGGCTCACCTCATCGTCCGGTCCTCAGTCCCCGTTCAGACTTGCATCATTATCGTTTAGAGTGGCAAGTCTGGGATTTCCACGTCCAGGGTTGCTGAGCCGATCCGCAACTGGGCATATGCTGCGTCCCACTTTTGTTCCACATAAATCATTCCATCCAGAAACTGGCTTCTCCATCGAACCAATCACAACCCTTGAAAGCAATTATTCGACAGACCCTGGAAAATCCAGTGCCGCATCGTGTCAACCGCCTTTCTGGTCTTGATCCATCACAGAGAGCACTCTTCGAATTGGTTGATCATGACTAGATCCCACGATTCGAGCAAGTCTGGTTGGAAGGCCAGTCTGACTGGGGACGTCGTTGAGCACCTGCCAACGGTTGCGTCACTTCTCTGCGCCTTGTCCCAGCTAGATCCTTTCTTTTCATTTTCGGTTCCCGATTCCAAACAGAGAACTCTTTTCACAACACAAAATCTTCTTTCACGCGCACCCCCATGGACTCTTCCACGGGCGATGCTGGCAAGAAGTCACCGCATGCGCCTCCCGCGCTTGGCGTCCCTGAAGGTGGCGCCCCGAGTTCGTCACCTAGCGATGACAACGGCTCCAACCAGGGCTCCGAGCCCGACCAGAAGCAGCTTGACGAGGGTCCCAAGCAGGATGACCCGCCCCAGACTGATGTTAACGCGGACAATGCGAATTCCGAGCCAGACAAGCCACCCCAGACCGACGGCAACGTGGACGACGCGGACTCCGAACCGGGCAAACGCTCACCCGCGGTTTCGCGTATTTCTCGTGGATACAAGCCCAGTGCGTTCATGGCGAGTCTTCTGCGTCCTGGTGAGGTCGTCGACCTCGTTCACTCTGGCGTCATTCCTTCCTCCACTCGCGATACTCCCAGTGGCACCGACACTCTCGTCCCGGCGCGTCATGTGGTCCCCGCAACAAGAGGTTCACGGGGACACCTATATTGTGGGGGTTCCGATCAGCATCCGCGAGTATCGTGACACCCCATTCGTTCAGGATGGATATGGTGCCGTCGAAGCCTTGGCTCTCTTTGGTAGTCTGTCCGTCCAGGACATGGCGGATTTGAGTGAGTTAGTCGGCAGCTCGACTGAGCTACAGGACATGCTGCTCATACCATATCCCGACCAGACCAATCCTGGTATGAGCGAGATGGAGAGCATTTTAAACTCTCTGCTCATTCGACGCGAAGTGGCGTCCATTATCTCGCATTTCCCTCCTGTCCGCCTGGCCGAACAACTGTTCTACACGCTCTCGCTGATTCATCGCCTGCTGAGCCAGAATCGCGCCCGGGCTTCCTTAACCCACGATACTGCTGCCAGTCTCGTTCAAGATGACAACACTACCTCTGTTCAGGCGAAACTGACCAGCCTCCCACGAGATTACACATTCATGAACCAGTATTACCGACGCGAACTGCAAGCTCTGCACAAGGAGCATCTGGAGGCGAAGACTACTTGGGACAATGAGCTCACTCGAGCCGCGGCTGAACACCTCGATAAGGAAGAGGCTTCGGCTCAGCGCATTCGAGCTCTGGAGGATCACCTCCAGTATGCCCAGAGCCAAGTTTCTCGACTGGAGAATCAAGTCAAGGAAAACGCCTTTGATGCCGACGAGTTGATGAATTTCCTGAACGAGCATGGCACCCAGACTCGTGGTGACTGGCCTCGGCTTCGAAGTCTATTGCGTTGTTTCCAGAAATCCGTGAATCCTCCTGCTGGGTGGCCTACTTGGGTCACCGTTGAAGCGCCAGGCAAGCCTTATCAGATGATTCCGCCGTACCTAAACCGCCGCCAAGTGACCCTGACGACCAAGATTACCACAGTGACGTGAATCAGGAAGAGAAGACCGAGGAAAATCCCCTTCACCAGACAAGTCGTCTCCGTCCAAGAATTCTGGGTCCCAGTCGAGACCGTCGGCTTACTCGTTCACGAATTCTGGGTCCCAGTCGAGACCGTCACCTTACTCGTTCGAGAATTCTGGGTCCCAGTCGAGACCCTCGGCTTACTCGTTCACGAATTCTGGGTCCCAGTCGAGACCGTCACCTTACTCGTTCGAGAATTCTGGGTCCCAGTCGAGACCGTCGGCTTACTCGTTCGAGATGGCACCATCTCAGTCGAGAAATGACCTACCTTCTGAAAATGGCATGATCACCATCCAGCCTCGCCCATCCAATCACGTGGAATCAGACGTACGTTGTCGTCCAGCAAGCGATCCTCTGCCTCTTTCAATTTCGGATGCGTCAGGCCTGCTCCCAGAGTTTGTGGCATGGCAAGATCTCAGAATGGATGTCCAAGTCACCATGCTTTCTGGTGTTGGTTATGACGACGCCGTTTCCCTCATGGGGCTGGATGAGCCTGCGCACCAGAATTTCCCGAAAGCGTGGTTGTTGGACATGTTGACGCGCATGATGTATTACCGGAAAGTGGATGCGACACCCTGGACCAAATATGTGCCGGAAAGTATCTACAAGATGGCTGAAATTGTGTTGGACAGCCACCTTCAACGGGGACGTTTCCCGTTACTATGGCCTCCCTTGGTCAACCAGTCCGACGAGTTACACCGCCAAGGTGACAATGACATTGATGAAGAGGAAGCCGATGACCCAAGAGACTCTGATTACGAGGACGAGGATATCAGGGAACCTCCTGCCAAGAAGCTGCGTCGAACTCCGCCCAGGAAAACGACCACTCGTACATCCTGTTCAGAGAGTTCGTCCGATGGAGAACTAATCCCTTCCAAGAAACGCAAATCTCGACCGCCACCTATCCCGCCTGCTTCGGACAGCTCCGGCGATGACTAACTTCTCAAGAAAAAGGCAGTGTACACTCCTTCTTTCAAGCGTCCTCGTCCATCTCGTTCAGGATATTCCTCGGCCAAGAAAGCGGGAAGTAAACGGACTCAGGCCAACATGTCTCGTGCAGAGATTGAACGTCTCAAGTCACCTTTGACCCGCAAGAAATACGACGACCTGACTACTGCAGAGTTGGCGGAGATCCAAGTGCCGTCTCGTGGGATTGTGTCTTGGCGTCGACGCGGCATACTGGTTCACTATTCACTCAAACCCAGGGCGCATGAGGCACCAACACCTGGCTTTCCAGACTATGCTCCTCAGAAGGTGGAGATTGTACACTTGGCTCGGCGCTGGGTCAAGATGGAGAAGGCGTATCGCAAGATTTCGAGTCGGGCGCCTTGGACGAAGATGTTCGCTAGCCGGGTGAAGATATTTTACTTTCATCGTCGTTCAGAGTTGGCCACCCGCGATTTCGAACTCTTGGATGAGCATTTCGCTTTCATCGAAGCTCACCTTCAGGCGTATTGGGAGGTGCTCCACTGGTTTACTGTCAAGACTATGCCTGGGAAGGACGAGGATTGCGAAGATTCCAGCGTGTACGATGTTTCGGCCAGGATGCATTCGGAGAGAGCAGCGCGAGGTGAGGCCATTGCTCGCACGATGGACGCGCAAATCGAAAAGTTATTTCAGCAAGGTCTTCCGCGAACAATGCTGTATGAGCCGGGTTTCTGGAAGTACCCTTCTATGATCTGCCACCTACTCCTCACGGACGAAACCACTCTGAACGGGAGTGGTGAACCCTTCTCGTTGAAAGAGCAGATCAAATTGGCGGAGGAGATTTAACCTGGCCGAACGTAATGGTCCAGTTACTGCACTGACATCGAGCGGATGGCCTACATTCCTGTTGAAGTTCGCGCCCGTGCTCTAAGTGTCGAGGAGCGCCAGGCCAACCCAATCTCGTTGACCTTCCAGTAACTTCGCAGGTTCAGAAGCTTGCGTCAATGTCTTGCACAACGAAGAAAGACCACTTAAGTAGCGTTGCATTTTGCTTTTAATTCAATCCGTCTTCTTCGTTCACATTAACCAGTTTTCACATAATACGACAGCATGTCTCAATCAGGAATCCCATTCAGAAAGGCTAAGGTCTTGGATGATCATCTCCAGCTTGCATGGCTTTGAAACGTGCTCTAGCTCTGGCACCTTGGTTGAATTCATACAATAACGCGCCACAGCTCAACTGAGATAACGGGATCCATTCAGTATCCTCGTACCCTTTCCATTTGATGAGATACTCCCGCCCACGTTTGGCTGTACGTGTCCGTTTGACCCATCGCAGATCCAGAATCTTTTCAACCTCATATTCCTCATTCTGGTTGTCGGCCTCCCAACTATCTTCCGGAAGGAGGGCTGCATCGAAATCATCATCTTCATCCACATCAATTTCCACCGTAGGTCGTTTCGGAAATAGCGCCCTGGGTTTAACCCGACTGACGTGTACCCAAGGATTAACTCTGTATCTGGTGTTCTCAATCTTGAGCTTCACTCTGAAATCATCATGCATTTCAGCAATCCTGAACGGGCCATGCCAGAGATGCGCTAGTTTACGACTCAGACCAGTCTGGACTCTCGGGATATACAGCCATACCGCATCACCTTCTTCAAATCCAGCCTTGATTCGATCAGACAGATCGTTCCATTTCTGAATTTGAGCATCTGATCGAGCTCGCTTAGCGTCTCGTTGAAGATCCGCGGCGCAAGCCTGAGCGTAGCTGTAGTCTCTTTGAAGCTTTCGACGCCACTCGTATGCAGTCCGTTCAGGAAGGCTGGATGGCTTAGGTCCTAGCATAGCCGAAACAGTGCCTTTGGCATCCCACCCATGGACTAAGTAAAATGGAGTATCCAGTCTGGTGGCGTCGAACGAAGTGTTCAGCCCATACATTAGTCTTTCAGCATGATCATCCCAGTCACTCTGGTCTTCTTCGGCAATATAAGCTCTCACGCTTCGCATGACAGTCTGGACAGAGCGCTCTTGCTGCCCATTGGCCTGTGGTCGATAAGCTAGAGTGGCCCGCGGTTTGCTTCCAAGGAGGTCTCGAAACCGAGTAAAACCTTCGCTCATGAAACGCGGGTCTTGATCGTGGCGCAACATCAAACTTGCACCAAATCGACGGAACACCTGCTCTTCGTTTGCTTCTGCCACCTCTTGGGCAGTCGTAGAACTCATCGGTTTACACATCACGTATCCAGAAAATGAATCCTGAAACAAGAGTAGGAATGTGTTTCCTCGTTCAGACTTTGGCATATGTGTCACCAAGTCCATTGGGACTAGCTCGAATGGCCTTCTTGGTTCAATGTTGCCAGGCGAGGGTCCCGGGTTTGGCAGTGGTCCTTTACCACTTGCACAGTCAACGCATTCCTTGACTAGCCGTATGACATCCGAGTACATTCCATACCAGTAAAATTCTGAACGAAGTTTCTTATGTGTCCGGGTTACTCCCTGATGACCACCCTGGAAATCCTCGTGAGCATAATACAACATGTCCGATTGGAGAGATGCTGGCACGACTAATCTTGGCTCATCGGCCATGTCTCGTGGGCGATCCTTGGTGGACCGACTGAGTCTATACAGGACATCTCGGTTGTCTAAGACGAGTAATTCGGCTACCTTGCATATCCGCAAGATTTGGGCATGAGAGAAGCTATCCAATTCACCTATGAGAAACTTCTTGACTTCCATCAACTGTGCATCACCGTCTTGGTGGGCTTTGACTCGCCTCCATCGTTCAGCCTGGTATTCTACGGGTCCCATCGGGGCTGCGGTTTCAGACACATCCGGGGAACGCCTTCTAGCGACTGCTACCATGATTTTAGCTGGTAACGGCAACGGGGCTGATTCTGGTCCTAGCTTGGGCGAATCGCCTTCTTGAACCACCGTGGGCTGGATGGGCATTTCGATCGCATTCTCATTCGAAAATACCGGGGACTTCATCAATTTCTCATGTATGTTCGACACTTGTTCCAGATGTATCAGCTCCGAAGGATCTTCTACTTCCCATGACTCACCGAGTAGTAAAGTCTTGGACGTGAGATAATCTGACGCCTGATTGTAGTCGCGTTTGACATGAACCAGTCTGATCGAATTAAACTTCACTTTCAGAATCTCATATTCAGCAAGTCGCCGTTGCAGATGGGGCTGGTTACAATTGATCAATCCTTGTGCCTGTTGTATCACAATTCTTGAGTCTCCAACCGCGACCATCAATGACTTCGCTTTCCGCCATGAGACTCAGCCCTTTCAGCAACCCGTGATATTCCGCATCATTAACTGTTACGTCTTCCAGGAAGAATCCATGAGCACTCTGGACGTGCCATCCAGGAAGTTTCCAGATCACACATCCACAACTGCCTTGACGCGTTGATGTTTGGCTGCACCATCGAAACTTACGAGATATCCAACGTAGTCATCTTCTAGCATCTCAATGCTGATTACGGGAGGTGCCTTGATGTGACCTTTGGCCGGGATAAGTGATTCCGCCACTTCATCCAGGTGTTCACGCGGAGTGATTCCTGCACCGAGAATGGCCGGCAAACTGTCTTCGTCTCGCTGGACCTTGCACACTTCCAAATCCCAATGGGACAACTGCAGACCCCAGCGCACACATCTTCCGTCAGCCGACTTAGACTTCATGAGCCAACCCAAAACAGAATAGCGAGTGTACACCTTGATAGGGCAAGTCTCAACGAAAATGAGGAAAACTTCCAGAAATCGTAATACCGCAATGACTACTTTTTCCGCAATGTGGTATCGTAATTCTGCATCGTTCAGCACACGTCCCGTAAACCTCACGGGATAGATTACTCCATCGTATTCCTGACCCAAGACAGCGCAGGCTGCCCATCGGTTGGCATGAGGAATTATCACAAAAGGCCTTCCTCGATCAGGATGACGTAGCAGTGGAGTAGACACAATTTTCTCCTTCAGAATTTCGAAAGACTCCTTCGCTCTGGACAAATCTCGACCAGCTTTCAGCTGGTCATCGTTCAGCTCGTACAAAACAGCAGCTATCACTGGATAATCTTCAATGAACTTGTGATAGTAATGGAGACTTCCCAGGAATGATTGTACGCCCTTCACTGTCTTCGGGAACGGTAGATCCTCAACTCCTTTAGCATTCAGTACTTATTTCATGCGAGAGATACGGGATCACCAATTTTCCAAACTCACTTTTAGGAAGACTCACCGAGATATTCCAGTAACGCAGCCTGAACAGCAGAGCGTTCAGATCTTCACATATCTGATCCCAGGTGGGTGCTCCACGCGCAATGTCATCAATGTAGGAACTTCTGCCCAACACTGGTCCCATCTGGGATGGCGTCGGAATATTTCGTTGAAAGACGGTCATGGTGTCGCCTAGACTGGGAACATACTGAGCAGACCTTTCTCGTTCAGACAGATTCTGTTCGGACGGATCCAAACCGAGAAACTCTAGCACGTCTGGGTCTACCAGCTTCTCCTCCTCGGGTGACAGACGCACGAAACTCCAAAGACAATTGTTGATCACTGCCTCATAAATGAGCGGCGCATTCTTCAACCCGAAAGGCATACGAACCCATTGAAAATGTCCAAATGGGCATATGAACGCGGAGACCAGCTTTGCTCGTTCAGTCATTTCCACTGCCCAGAACCCACTGGCCATGTCCAAGCTCATGAACCACATGGTACTTTCGAAACCAATCAGTAAGTCATCGATCAGTGGAAGAGGGTACGTAGACAGCTTGATGAGCCCATTCACAATTCGGTAGTCGATGCACATTCGGATATCCACTCCATTCTTCTTCAGGACAATCACGATCGGAGATGCCCATGGTGAGTCCGATATCTGAATCAGGGTGGTTTCCAACAATTGCTTCAGCAACTCATACACCTTGCCCATGACATGTGGTGCAACTGAGCGGGGACGTTGAGCGATTGGTTTAGCGTGGCCTACATCCAAGTCACACACCACACCTCTGGCCGGGGCTGGAGCAGCGTTGCCGTCTCCCAGAAAACTTCTTCGATGGTATTCCAGAATGTCACGCATCTTGCGTTCTTCAACGGGGTGGTCCGACCAGGAACTCCTACATCTGCTTTTGAGATGTCACACATTGGATTCAGGTCTGCTAATTCTGGCAACATGGCGAGCTCCTCGCGTAATTGGGACATCAGTTCGCTCCCTTCATGGATGTACACAGCGTCTTCCAGGTCTGGCTCCTCCTGATCGACCCGCATACAACGTTCGTATTCTCGTTCCAATCTCCACGTTGGCGTAGAAGGCATCACTTGAGTTGGTAGGTCCGGCAACTCCTCGAAAATGTCTTCTCGGACGGGAACGTTTGAACCAGAAACCGTCGATTCTTGTTCGTAGCCACGTTCACCCTTCACTTCGATTTCTTCGCATACTTCGTCTAGCTCGACTATTCCTTCCTCTTCCTGAACTGGTTCAAGCTGAGTATCAGCTTGAGCGACTTCTCTAGAGGGGGTTCTCTGGCTTCGGCTCGTTGATCCAACCTTCGTTCCCTATCCTGCCTTTCTTGGGACACCGTGTTCTCGTAGATGAGCTGAGTCCATTCTCGACATCGTGCGACCCTGGGCGAGCATACCGTCCGTTGGGAACATGTCCATATTGGACAATCCTAGCCACCGCGTTCAGACTGTTCACATTGACTGGTCGCTCTGAGATGTTAAAAACCTAGATTGCGACCGCCCAAGACTTACTGGCATAGACGACTTGAGTCACCCATTGATCACCACGTCCAGCCCACACCACATCTCGTTGGGGGTGGCCTTTGCCATAGCGGATCCGGACGTTGGCGTGTTCGCCAGGGTACAGGCGAAGGTCCTCCTCGGGAAATATGCCCAAATTTAAACGCTCATATGGTTGAAAGTGCCTACTTCCGCACATATGGATCGTCTCTTCGTCGGGCAATTGCACGAGTTCTTCTCTCACACATAAGCGCACGCCGGCCGCATACATGAAATACATACCCAAAACTACGTCTATGCCTTCACCGATATTTGCCAACCAGACCTGCACAATGTAAACCACTCTGGATCCAAGCGTGATCTTGACTTTCACACCGGAGGTGATGTAAGTAGGAGCCCCGCCCAGAGAAACAAATTTCATTACACTGTTTATCCGGCAATTTGCTAGCTACCTAATGTTAGCGTCTTGGTCAAGTCCATACAAACTCCAAGTGAAGTGAAGTTGAGGTCCACCATACAAACTCCAAGTATAGTGAAGTCAAAGTGCAACCCCAAAAGTCACTTCGGTCCATCCAAAATTCATTCTTGTAGGGTGGTGCAGTGGGCGTGGCTTCGGCGCGTCTGGGAAAGTCAAGCAGCCTTGGGGCGGGCTGCAGCCGGGTGGGTGATCACCGGGGGGAACTTTCTGGGTATACGGAAAAACTTGACGGTCCGTATCCAGCCGACGTGGGAAATCGGCTTGAAATCGTAGAAAATCGGGTTGCTTGAGATAAGGTCCGCAAGGCTGGTCTCCATCGCAGTTGTTTCAACACCTTCGAATAACGTGGGCCTGTAAAACCGGGTCGCTAACGCTTGACCTCCACGTCGCTAGTTCTGCTGGCATATTCGTCTAAAGGTAGACACGGGGTGCCGGGAAGCCATGATCATTACAGCCATGGTGGAACGTCACAAATCGTGCCGCAAGTTTGAGACACAAATCGGGTTAACCCGTGGCCTTGGAGACTCTCGATTGGCAATACTCGGTTCAATACGGCTTCGAGCCAAAACCCGCAAAGTCGGAAGAAAAATACCTCCTAAGCCTGCAAAGGCAAAAGAGCTGTTAGCCGTGGAACCGGGAACCCAGTTTTGGCTGAAGAAACTCAGGTTGCACTCAAGCTTGGCCGAAGAAAGTCTGAGAACTTTTAGCCGAGGAGTCTTTAGAGAATGCCGGCGCGGGGGGCGAACTGTTGATCCGTGAGTATGCCAACTGGGGGAGCCGGCGGCGTCAATTCCAGGCGGGGGACGAGTCGTTGACTGGAGGGCAAGTCTGGTGCCAGCAACCGCAGTAGTCGGGGGTAAATCATCTTCAGGCTCGGGATTGTCACCCGCAGTCTCGGCGGGTAGGAACGGCGGAAGCGGCAGAGATTCCAAGAGCTGGCGTAGTTGGCGGCGCTGTAACCCCGAATGGCTAAGCGCTTTTTGCAGGAGATCTTGGTAGTAGCGTCCGAGATGGAGCTTAACTACTGTCGTCACTTGCGCCTTGATTTCAATCACGTTAGACGTGAGGCCGTGGAAGCGAATGCCGTTCCGGTGCATCCAAAGGCAGCGAAAAATAACAGCGCGGACCACGTGGAGAGTCACAAATAGGCTGTACCCGTAATGGGACTTAGCTCGCGCGGTGGGCTCAAGCTTAAAGAAAAGCATAGCCTCCCACTCAAGCTTGGTCGTAAAAAGTCTTCGAAGGCTGTAAGCCATTCCTGCCAGACTTGTGCCGCGAACTCACAGTACCAGAAGAGATGCGGGGCTCGTTCCACTACAGCACAGCCGTGGTGGCATGAACTCTTAGCGTCTTCCTTGTGCTGAAAGCGATAGCCGAGAAAGAGGGCGTTGTGCTGAAGCCGGTAGAGTAAGTCGGCGTAGACGGGTAACTAGTGCTTCCCCATCTTAATGTCGCGACTCCACATCGACTCCAGAGGCTCGTGTTCCACGCCTAGGTGCTTCAGATCTAACTTCGGCACCTCGTACTTGACCAGAGCGTACCGGATTCGCGCCACCGTAAGCTCCTTGAGTTCATAGGTGTCGAAAACCCAACTGTGAAAGGCACTGAAACACCGTGTAGCTTGAAGTGGCCCAATTGG
The DNA here is from genome assembly GCA_012656105.1 of Phytophthora syringae. Lineage (NCBI taxonomy): Eukaryota > Oomycota > Peronosporomycetes > Peronosporales > Peronosporaceae > Phytophthora > Phytophthora syringae. Next base: position 42,667 of record JAAKBD010000133.1, read on the forward strand.
TAGTACACGTAGCGAGCCCAGTACCGGCCGAGCTTTGGCCAGAAATGTTTCGCATGAGCGGGGAGTGGTAGTCTGACCAGAGGCTAGAGGACCTAAAAACCTTGACAGGCTGAGAGCCGTAGCCGGAGGGGACAACCACGTAGCAGATTCGTCGGCCGAAAAATTCCTTCGTGGAGAAAAATAGAGAGCATCTGCAGTCCATCTCGTTGAGCCAACGTATCTCCGCGGTATCCGTAGGCGACATCCACATTGTCCAAAAGCGGAGTAGTCAGCTTGTCGAAGTTGTTAGGGAAGCGGGTGATTTTCTTCCGAAGCTTGGTGTGCCAGGAATAAAGCACAGAATGCCAGTAATGACCGAGTGCAGGCCAGCGCGACGTCTCCTTCCTCGAGGCAGGGTGGTCTGGACTGTTCTTGACTGGCGCGTACAAAATATCGAAGTCTTGACCCCAAGGAGCCACAGCCTTAGTAAAGAGCTGAATAACCGGCGACGCCCAAGACGGGATATTCCTGTTTGGGGAGTCCGGCCGGCGAGAATCACCTTACACAGCATATGCAGTTGGAGACTGCAGACCGTGTCTTCGACTGGCGTGAGACCAAGCCCACCTTTGCCGGGAGGAAGATACCACCAGCTCTTGGGTAGAGCGTTGGAAGACTTGAATCGGCAGAGAAATCCAGCAATCAGGGATTCCACCTTATCGATGAAACCTTTGACTGGGGCATAGCAGACACTCAGAGAGTACCATAATACGGGGAGGATGATCTGCTTCAAAATCACCACTTGACCACGAAGTGTCCGGGCACGGTGAAGCCAGAGAGCAGCGCGTCTCCATTTCAGCAAGTAAATGCTTTAGCCGTTCAGTATTGCTCAACCGGGGTCCATACAGAACGCCCAGTAATTTTGCATGCCCTGTATTGCCTACGACGACCACTCCCAATTGCAGTAGGTCTTGGCGGAGAGCTTCGGTTTCTTCAGTCCACGGCCCAAAAGGTAAAACCACAGTCTTTTCCATATTAAGCCGCATCCCAGTAGCCTTGCAAAACTCCCCAACAAGGTCGAGGAATTTTTCGTGTGACGCAGGTAGTAGAGAAGCCCGGTACAGTCGTCAGCAAAGCTGATTACTGAGTGAGTCTCAGATCCACTCCGAAGTCCATGTTCTTTCATCTTGGCCCGAAGAAGGTTCAAAAGTGGCTCAATAAAGAGTACCGCCGGTGAGAGCGGGTCGCCTTGGCGAACTCCAGCTCCCAGTTGAAACGGGTCTAGAGGACGGCCGTTGAACATCAGGTAAGCGAGTGTACCAGGAAGGAATACTCGGATCCACCGTCGAGAAACTGGGCCAACACCATAGTGTACGAGTACCATGTCAAGCGCCTCCCAGAGAACACTGTCAAAGGCTTTGGCAAAATCGAGTAAGACTGCTCCAGCGGGCGAGTCGTCCCCAGAGCATTGCTCCATTAGCGCTTGAATCGTAGATGGGCGTGGCGAATATCGCGGCCCGGTACGAATCCATACTGATCCGAGTGTAGCAGGCTACCCAGAATAGAGCCTAGTCTGAAAGCCATAATCTTAGGCCCCAATTTGGCATCCACAGAGTGAGTACGTTTTGTTTTCACGCTGAAGTTGGGCCGAACTAGAAATTCCATAACGCGACTCCATAACGGGATATCCACTTTATAGTAACTCAGGGGTAGACCGTCGGGACCCGGAGTTTTCCCAGCGGCGGTGTGCACAAAAGCCCAGTAGAACTCATTTGCCGTAAAGGGGCTGTCCAAGTAAGCCCGTTGCTCAGGCGTAACCCGAGCCTTGGTATGCTTTAGGATGTCCGCGAGCTTGAATCGATCCCAGTCTGGCTTCTGGTGGTCAAATTCCTTAGAAGGCGAGCAAAAATTCCGGACCAGTAGGAATTGAAGTCCGAGCAGGTTGACTCAAGATCTTCAGCCGAGTCCACAGGAATGGGCGTCTTGTGGAGTACTTGGGGCGGCCGGAAGAAAAGTTGGAGCAGCGCTCCGAAGTGTTAAAATCCGAAGCAAACTTCTGTTGAGAGGCAAAGTCGGCTTGCTCATCCAGGTGCACCTTGAGCTCCGCTTTGGCTGCGCTGATGGAGTCCGAAAAATCGTGACTATCCGGAGAGAGTGCTTGTTAATGCTGAAGTTCATTCACCTTAAGGTGGAGGTTTTCGATCACCTTCCGCCTTGCATTCTTCTTGGAGGTAAACAGCTCACGGAGAAAAATCGAGTCCTGCCGCTTGTGTTCATCCAGTAAACAACCGGGGTTGTAGTATTCCCAACCGGGGTCCGAAAGCAGTCCGCAAGTTCTATAAGCGAATGTTGCATATTCTTGGGCTTCCGGTAGGTTAATAACCCATTCCGGGCATCGCCAAGGGGGCCGACCAGGTGGTTTAAAGCACTTGGACCCGAGGCGGAAAGAAATTCCATTGTGGTCACCAGTACCCGCCGTATTACGAAAATCGTGACGGATATCTTGGAAAACCGAGTGGAACAGTCTGGAGCTCAACAGAACGTAGTCGATTCTGGAGCTTGAGTTGGGGCTCGTAAATTCTTGGAGATCCGGGTTCTGAAGTCGCCAGGGGTCAACCAAATTCAGGTTGCTCATCCAGTCTAACAGCTCCTTTCTTCCAGTAATTCGAGTCCTGTTGGTAGAAATGGCTTGATCGAGATGGCTCGAAAAACCAGTATTAAAGTCCCCCAGTACAATGTGGTGGGACTCGCCTCCGTGCTCCTCAAAGTCGCGTGGAAGGCTGTTGAAAAATTGGCCTCGGTTGGCGGGCTGGGCCGGTGCATACACTACATGAATGTAAGTATCCACCGAGTCCAGTGTTCCACGCACCAGCAAGTACCGGTTCAAAGGATGCGGCGAACTCGCAAATTGGAGCGTGACGTCTTGGAGTCCTTTGACGGGACATGTCGGCGTTAGGAGTAATCCTACACCAGAGTGCCCCGTATAAGTGGCCACATTGTCTTGTGACCAGAAAGCAGAGTTAAACCGGGAAGCACGGTCCCAGTTGTTCTTTACTCGCTTGAAATTTTGATGTTGTTGAACTTCGTCTCTTGGATCCCCACTAAGTGGAAATTGTTGGAGAGGTGGTTCAGCGTGTGCTGTGTGACGTTATTAAATCCATTCGCGTTGAGAGAGTACCCCTCAGGGCCCAGTCCACATTAGAGGTGAGCGGACCCGTTGAAAAGCGAAATCACCGAAGTGCGCAGGGACTCAATCGTTGAGCGAAGGTCGTCTGGAAGTGGACCAGCCATGATCCGTTCCAACAAGGGCGACATAATGGTAGCAGCCAGAGTGTCGTTATCCCAGAGAAGCCACAGCGGATGAGGCAGCGCGACAGCTGCCTTCTTGAGGATCGCACCCAGTTTGAGCGGGTCCTGGTAGATACTGGGTGCAATGATTTGCAGTGCCAGATCAAATACGGCCAACCTTAAGTGTAGCCAGTACTTGGTCGTGTCGGGGTAAAATTTACTCAGTATGCCTTGGTGGTCAAAGGTGGTCTGTTTCGGGAACAAACTCACCAATCGACCTGATACCGAGCCATCACCCGTTTCCGGAAATTCCCGAGTAGCCGCACCACGCAGAACAGCGTGTCCAAAGGCCTTGGACCGAAGGTGCTGGAAACTGCCAACAACTCGGGTGTCGAGTAAAACCCGGTGAAGACTGGGTTGGGCTTGAATCGAAACCACTGTGATATCCGGATCATCATTGGAATCGAATTCGGCCAAGAATGTCTCGATGGCTTGGCAAAGTCCATCTAAAGAGAGTTCCTCGACCGAGCCTTGGTAGACTTGGGAGTTCAAGATTCTTTCCGGCGCTGGAGTCATGTTCACGAAAGAACCGACAGAACTCGGGGGTCAAGCGACTTGTCCCACAGAACGATATTGTGGTCTGGAGGAATCGAACTTCCAATGTCTTCACTCAGCCATTCGAAGCTGTTGGCTGATGAGAGAGTTGGATATTCCTTTTGGAGGGAGGTAACTCTTGAAACTCCGTAGCTGGTTCAGCCACAGTGCCAAAGACTAAGCGCTTGGCTCGTAAAATACGAGTAGGCGTAAAGTCCTCAGCTTGAGTGGGGCCGACTGGGAATTTAGGCGCATTACCAGAAGGCCATACAGACGTGGGTCGAGCTACAATAGCAGCCTCGACGCCTTCCATATTACTCGGTTGGGTGTTTTCTGAGTCAGATTGATCCCCACTATGTGGCTCACTTTCCGACCCAGAGTCTACATCCATTCCAGAGTACTCACTTGTTTCACTCTCGTTGTCGAAAGCGGGCGGGATGCTCTCCGTGTCATCTGCCTTGGTGTTGGGAGAGGCCGGCTTGGGCTGACGCGCAGGCTTGCCTTTCTCCCGGAGCTCCTTAATGAACGGAGGTACAGTTTGGTTGTACGCACGCAAGCGATGGTGAACCACCGTGTAGCCGTGATCAGTGAACTGGATCTGGCGGAGCGGGGTGCGCTTGTTCAACATTACTGAGCGCGGGGGTGTTTTTGGTTGAAATACACCCGGCGACTTCGGGAGCGGAGACCACCGACGATTTGGGCCGGCGTAATATACACCGGTGGCGTGCCAGCGTTGGCAAACCAGTCGTAGATGAGCCTATCCGTGACGTTGTCCGGGAGGCGTTGGAGGTCCACGAAGTACCAGTGCGAGTACTTTGAATACGTCTGGACCTTGAACTTGCGACCACAGATGGTCACCGATTCTCCGCCCAGCTTCGTGCAGTATTCCCGGTCGGTACAGACGAAGCTGATACCGGCGTTCCGGATGGTCTTGAAGTCTCGCAGATGCTCTAGACTCTTGGTCCACAGTGGCGACTGCGGGGTAGAGCCGAGTGACGTCATGATCTCCGTGTCGGAAAACGTGGCCGTCAAATCTCGAGCCGGAATCCACATGGGAAGGCAAAGTTCCGTCGAAACTTGTTGGGGGACTCCGCGAGGGCGGCGTACCGCTTATCTTGGGCGTCCCGGTCGGGGTCGAGCATGGCGTTTTCAGCCTTTTCGAACACCGCGTCCGTGGGCCGAGAAAACTCAGCGCGTGGGGCGGCGTTTTGCCAGGTCTGGCGCCATTTCTTGTCTCTTTGAGGTCCAGTCATGATTCTCAAGAGAGATGGGCGAGATAGGAAAATTCCAGTTGGGGGAAAATCCAGTAACTTGGCGGCTGAGGAGAAGCTGCCGCGTGTCGGTACCGAGACGCAGGCTTCCAGGCGCTTAAAGGTGAACGGAAATGCGGGTGCTACGTTTCTAGTGTCGAAGACACAGAAGCAAACACTAGCCAAAAGGTACCTGAATACCCGGGCGTAATGTAGGTGCAGCCTACAGTGAGTACCCTTACAAACTCCACGTAAGTTCGGGCTTTTCAGCTAGAGCTTCTCGGTCCGTCCTAGCGTCCCAATTAGCAAAAGCACTACACTTGTAGTTGAGGCAAATTCAGTCAAATTCCTTAGAAAAGACTTAGCGCAAGCTCTAGTCACACAGCAGGGATGAGCCGAAGCGCCTAACTGTCTGTGTGATTTCGAGTGATCGGTGACTTGGAAGCTGAGTACTCGGCACGGCAGGCGGGCGAAGCGACTCGGCTTGGGGGCGGGGGCTCGGCGCGTCGGGACGGGCGGAGCGGTGCAGTTGTCGGCTTGGGAAGTAAAGGAGCGGGCTTGGGCTCGTCTCTTGTTCACTTCGGGGGTAGCGGGCAAATTGCGGAATGGGGAGCCCCCAGACCAGACACTTTGACAGCTGCTGGAAGTGGTTGAGATCGTAATTGGAGCCTACGCAAGGTCCAAACTCACTATCTTCCTAAAGCGCCCGTATCCAGTAATATTACTGTTCTCTGGTCGTTCACTGCTCCGTGCACTGTGGCAATTTCTCTAGTTCCATCTGACTTGTGATCTCTCCACCATCCGTATCTCTGGTCTGGCCTAGCTCAAATTCCACTCTTGGTCCAGCCTTTGCAAATCTGGATCAGCCGTCTCAGGAGTCGGGATGTCGGCACTCTCGAAGTCATCTTGAATCATAGCAGTCATGCATTGTTGTTTATCTTGTTTCTGCCTTCTAAGTTCTGGTCCAACATACACTAAGACACATAATCCTTGGGGTTGCGTCAGCCCGTCGCGTACTGGATCCCCATCCAGCGGGCTTATTCGTTTGACGGCTTCCCTGGATCTGCCCCCCATCCAAAAGTTTCTTGAGGGTCTGAGGAGGCAGGTCGTTTAGCATGCCTTTCCGGGCGAGAGATTTCACGGCTTGGGTAACTTCGAAGTCTTCACATTGTCCACTGTGCATTTTGCCGCAATATTTGCAGGATGGCTCCAACACGCAGATTCTGGATGTCCTACCTTGCCGCACTTTTCACAGACGAGACCTTGCCAGCACTTGTCCTCTTGATGTCCAGACTTGTAACTTGTCACATAATTCGGTCGGGTCATGACTGTCTCGGCGAGGAGATTGCCATCCTGGACGAGAATTGTCCGGCGATGGATAAGCATTTTGAGCGGGAGGGCGGGAGTTCGAGTTCGATGGACGCCATCCAGACTCTGCTAATGCGCGGAATACTGCGTGTCGAATATCTTCTTCGCTGGGCGTCTTTTCTGAAATAGCCTTTTAGAGTCTCTGGAACTAACGTCCAGGCTTACACTTCCAGAATCTTTTGACATCACGGGTGGGGTTCCTCGTTACTGTGTTCTTCTTTGAAACGCACCTGCCCGTCACGATCATCACCGGAGTCTCCTTCCACTACACTCACGAACGCATGTCCTGAGCGTCTCGGCTTGAACCGCGATATGTTATCAGCTCTCGAATCTCTAGCCTTGTACGGGGAGTTTCATATCCTCCATCAAGACTCAAATCTTCTTCTTGCTGCAACACAAACTCGAGGTCCTCCAGACTCTGGAACCTCTGACTGCTCAGGACTGACTTCAACTGAGTGCCCTTCAGGTTCTTGATGAATCGCTTAATATGATGAGCGCATTCCCTCTTGGACGTCCTGAACTTCACATTAGCTTTGACACCGGCCTCATTCAGACGATAAAAACTCCATGGTACTCTCGTTGTTCTTCTGCTTCATCGTGAAATACCTTTCTGGTTCAGAAGTTCGAGTCTTCAGGTACTGGCGTCGAAACTCTTTCACCAGCTGTTTCCAGTTCTGTTGGACGTGCTTGGGGAGTTGACCACGCCAGTTTCTTACGGCTGACGACATTTTCATCTTGAGTTCACTGATCTTGACTTGATCAGTCCAACCACCCTTAATGGACATGTTGATGAAACGCTCCCACCAACTTCTCCTATCTCCGATGGAGGCTCTCTCGTCAAACTTCTCCAACGAGTTCGGATTCACGTATGGACGCACGGTTAACAAGGTATCCCCCACTTTGGTTGATAATGACGTAGCTGCTGCTGCCTCGATCTCCACGTCCGAAAAGTCATTTGAGTCGTCTGAATCAGAACTCCCTTTGTTCGAATTTGAATCTGAGTCGGACCCTGGCGGGGAGTCAGGTGGGCATTTGACCTTCTTCGACGGCCCCTTTCGTTCAGATCTTCTTGATTCAGACTGCTTCGAGTCAGACCTTTTGGGTCAGACTTTCTCGGATCAGACCTCTTTGGATCAGACTTTGACCTGGGTTATGGTTTATTCTCGCTTTTGATGTCCGTCGCACCTGCTTTGGAGGACTTAGCTCTTTCCTTGGCAGTGTTGCCTTGCTCCTTCAACGCTTCCGGTCTCAGACTTCCAGCCAGAGCAGCCAAATCCACGTTGGGCAGCGCGGCACGCAGCTGTGCCATCACGAGTTCGGAGATGTTTGGTCTTCCTGGCTCTGTCCACTTCTGGGCAGGATTGTCATAGGTAATCCTGGTCGAGGCTGGCCCTTGCTTGCTGGTCCAGCGTGGTCATATTCGATCTTGACGTGGGCCGTCGAGTCAGGGACGCTTGCTCCCGTCTGGAACTTCCGTAACTGTTCCGCGTGGAACTTCTGTATGTTCAGAGCAATCTCTTGTTCCTTAATACGTTGGGATTCCGAGTCATGGAGTATCTGCTTATACTGTTCCTGCTGCGACTCCAAGCCTTCCTGAGCTTGCGTGGCCCATGTAGCACGTTCAGCATCGTGTCTGGCATCGTCTTCGGCTTTCTGATCCTCCATGTGCTGGATGGCTAGGGTGCGAACACGTTCACTTTCAGCACGTGCAGCTTCCACACACGCGGCTTGAATGAGTTCTGCTAGATCCGGAGTTTCCTGGACGGAACTCCTCTGAACGGGGATATCCTGGAATCGCTTCTCAGCTTCCTGAGCTCGACGTTCAGTTCCTGGATCCGACGCGCTGCTTGTTCTAGCTTTCGCATTGATTCAGCTTTTGTGCAGCTAATTTGTCTGTTATAGCTTGTCATTCCAGGCGGGCCAGAGTTTCATGCACCTTGTGCAACGCGTTCACTGTCAATTCTGCGGTTCCGGATCGACTTGAGCCACCGGATCTTCCAGATCTCATTGATACACTTGAATGGCCGGACCGACTAGATCGACGTGAAGATGAGCGGTGCTTGCCCGACTTCTTGGACGAGTGATTATGTCTTTGAAGACCTCGGTATTCATCACTTCCTGAATCAGACTCACTAGATGAGGATCCCCGTTCAGAATCTCGACGTCGTCCATGTCGTCGAGAAGTGCGTGATCGTGGTGGTTTCTTATCACGTGCAGGGGTCGACTCGGTCATAGTAACATCCTCCTGGTTCACGATGGACTTCTGTGATGGGATCACTTCCCGGGTCAGATAAAATCCACCAGCTCCTTCTCCCGCTACTCCGCCACCAGCCTGTCCCATCATGACCATTTGGCCTGATCCCGCATATTGCATGCGTGACGCAGCTGAAGACTCCGATGAACTATTCCTGGAGGCGTATGAACCGGAAGTAACTCCTGGTGACGAATCACCCAGAGCTCCTACCTGACTTGGTACTGGATCTAAACTCAGGTTCCGTAATGCCAGCGCATCCTGGATTCCACTACTCTGAATGGAAGATGGCAACGATGGTGGAAGCTCAGATGGTAACGACCCCAACAAAACGTCGCGAGGATGTTGATGCTGTTGTCGCTTGATCGGGGGTCCACCAATTGACGAGCCGTCTGTACTGCGTACTGGACGAAGTCCTGCAATCTTCAACCGGAGTCGATAACTCCGGACTAGCAATCCAGATTCAGAATCCGTCATGAGCAAGTCTCCTTGACTGTCCTCAGCATGGTATTCCAGAATTGGTAATGGTTCAGGCTCATCCTGGATCTGTGACCCCGAAATCATCTTGAACTTGGCCCCCACGACCAACTCTCGCCGCTCAATGAGTTCTGCCGCCAATAGACGTCGGATGTCCCCGATAGCTTCCCGCATCAACTCCGGTGAAACCTTACCAGACTTCGCTCGGTAACATACTGGAACCAAATTGTTGAATCGGAAACCTGCTTCAAATAGTTGCGTCTGCCAAATAGCAACACACTCTCTGGACGAGAGAAACCCAACGGGGATTTGGAGAGCCGAGAGGTCCTGAGAAGTCGCTAAATCTCGCCGTTCCAACCCTAGCTCAACTATGAAAGTCTGAATGGGGTCCTCCAGATGTAGTCGAACGTCGATATACTTGGATACTTCCAGCATGGCTGTCAGCCACGACGCTGGGTCGGGGTGAGTTTCTGGCCAGACATACTCAATCCTGGGAGGAAATTTCTCGTTCAGACTGTTTCCGTTCCCATCGAGAAACCTGTTGCGCCACATAAGTTTTCGCAGCTTGAGCGACTTGGTACGCTTCAGACTCTTTACTCGGACTATGATGACCGGGGTCTGGTCTTGGTCTCGTCACCATCGCGGTCTGCATGGGCTCCACTCTCGCGAGTTGGGACGAGTCTTCCTGCGGCTCTGGCACTGCTGGTCGTTTAGTCTCCAGCTGCTCCGCGTCTTCCAGCGGAGGATCTTCTTGAGCCAGAGTTAACGCTGCAGCCGCGACCCAAGCGGCTACCTCATCGTAAGGCTCCACATCGTAAATAGTGGGTCTCTCCTCATCGACACCTGACACAGGCGTCGGAACGGGCACATCCTGAACAGACGCACCCTGGGCAGGCACATCCTGAACGGGACGTAGCCTCCACGACTTCAGATAACCAACAATATAAACAGAGTTCCTAATACAAATTTACAGCCGTCACTTATTCTTTGAGAGTCTATACTCCAGTCAACTTTAGACCACTTCCAGGACACTGGTCAATCGTGGATGGTCGGCTCACACGCGCACCACTCTCAATCAGAGAGACAATATAGAACTATACAGTCCTAATAAACAACAGTACTTCTTGTCAAAGCTCCTGGCTGGGACTGTCTTACCAGCCGGGACTGTAATCGGTAATATGAAATGCAACCGTCTCAACCGGTTAAGGATGTACGGCACAACTAGGAAATGGAATAGCAAGGATCACTCCGGACGTGTTGCAAGCACGCGGTCCTCGCACTAAGGGGGCTTGAGGTTGTAGAGAGTTCCACCTCGTTCTTGGAGGCGCCTTCGCCCTTAGCCGTGTAGTAGTTTCGCCTCCAGTCTTGTGCCGGCTGCTTGGCTCGACTGCTGAGTTGGAGGTTTGTCGGTAAAATGAACTCTGTTTGTTGTTATATCTTGTCGGCTTCTCTCAAGCCGACTAATGCTAATTTTGACTTGCTTTCACTATGAATATTTTGTCTTGATCATCCACGACGATCTTCTGCGATCTTCTGTAGTGCGTCTGACACTGGGCAGATACAGTTCAGAGAGTGGTACTATTACTGGATTCTTGATTGCACATCACCTGATTTGTATCTTTGGTCGGATGGCTTGGTCGGTCGTTAATCACTTGAGGTTTGTATCTGGGTTCGCTCCATTTAGACCAGTCTGTCTCTCTAATCCAGACTGCTCCGTTCAGAACCGCGTCTTCCAGCAATACTCCTTTCCAAGGATACGCCAACCAGTAAAGTCTGATTCAGGATGTCATAATCGTAAAACTTCTTCAGAGGACTGTGAAGCTTGGACCTTCCTGCCGTACACAACTTCAGGACAGGCGGCTCTAAGGTATAATTTTACCTGAGTCACTTAACGCCCTTGCGGGCTTGCCTTTGTCGTTCAGTCGTACGTTCACGTCAGGACAGGTGGTCTCTAAGGTTTGGTTTTACCTGAGTCACTTGACGCCCTCGCGGGCTCACCTCATCGTCCGGTCCTCAGTCCCCGTTCAGACTTGCATCATTCTCGTTTAGAGTGGCAAGTCTGGGATTTCCACGTCCAGGGTTGCTGAGCCGATCCGCAACTGGGCATATGCTGCGTCCCACTTTTGTTCCACATAAATCATTCCATCCAGAAACTGGCTTCTCCATCCAACCAATCACAACCCTGGAAAGCAATTATTCGACAGACCCTGGAAAATTCAGTGCCGCATCGTGTCAGTTATCCATCAACTTCTTATTGTATACGATCATTGCGTCTCTAAGCATCACTCATTGATGATGGGGAAGGCTTGTGGTCATCATAGATGCACGAATCGACCGTTGTGCATTTCTGTTCGATTTCCAACCACCACACAAAACGAAATGCTCGTTATCCGTGGACTGATTTTGCTTGCCGTATGCGATCGTTGGGTCTCCAAAACATCATTCATTGGTAATGGGGGAAAGGTGAGGGGTTGCGTGGAATAGCGCAAGCGGCCCTGGTATTTTGGAGTCGGCATCCAGCTTTTGTTGGAATCCCCGAGGTTGTTCGGTCCATAAGCAATTTTATTGACCCGGCACCGCTATGGACTGTCGAGGCTGCAATTGAGCAAGGATTGGCCAGACTGGCTGCTCGCATAGTTTCCAGTGGGACTAGACGAGGCGTCGACCATAAAATTGTGGAAGCGCTTTGCGACGATCGTGTTGCTATTGCAGCTCGAAACGGCGATCTTGCAGAAGTCGCTGAATTCGATGAGTGGTTTCCTGCTTTGGTCATGAGTCGTACAACGGAGAGTGCCGGGTTCACTGGACGTTTGTCTATTTTAAGGTGGGTTCACCGGCGAGAGGTGTGGAGGCAAGCTCCGTACCGGGCAGCATGCAATGGAGCGCATATCGATGTGCTGCATTGATGGCACTTGACGCATCCAGTCGCCGTTGACGGAGCTCTGCTTATGGTAGCGATTGAGCGCGTGACGATTATGTAGGATGATGGCAGCGCCAGCACTATGCGCTCGCTTTCGACAGTGGCTCTGGCAATGGGGTGGCCAGAAGTGATTTTACAAGAAGCAGTGTCATGCGCGCCGCTGGATCTAGCAATATGGATATGGAAGGCGAGAACAGTACCTTCACGCTAACGCTCAATGCTGCTGCTTCTCGGGGTGATGTGCAGTGTTTGGATAGGTCGGACAATCTCGGGGCCGTTTCAACGACGCGGACGATGGACAACGCCGCGCGAAATGGACGGTTTGGGGCCGTTCAGTGGCTTCATGAACATCGCCTTGAGGGATGCACGGTCGCAGCAATGAATAGTGCGGCAGGTAATGGACATATGCACATTTTAGAGTGGCTTCGTTTGAACCGTCGGGAAGGCTGCACCTGTCGTGTTTTTACCTTGGCGGGTGCTCGCGGTCGCCTCCATGCGGTACGATGGATCGCCGGTCACAACCCTGGGCAGATGAAATGGGAGGATATCAACATTGCTGCTTTCTGGTATGGTTGGTCACCTGCCATTTCCCGAGAATGGCGATATTGAGTGATGGGTCGCTGAATTTGTGGTGCGGTTACTTTGGAGGACAAATCTTTAGGGTGACATGGCTACCGGCATCCTCCGCCTATTGTGGACAGGTCACATGCCGGTACAGTGTACCACCCTTCAAAAGTGATATGCCGATTTCGGTATTGTAACCGGTATTGGTACCCAAAAGTATTGACCCTTTCGCGAGACACTTATGTTAACTATGGTATACAACATCAAGTTGTTTGATTCTAAAAAGTAGCAAAATTCGCCCTTTAACAAAATCACGGTATTGTCATTTTCACCCAAATTTGTAGAACCTGGGGGAAAATCGGAGTTCTCCGAATCGAATCCACCGGTTGTTGCCCAATCAGAGGTGACCTACGTCTAGCACTTCACTTCGCATTCTTCCGGCAATGAACTCAGCAACACCGGTCCGGCGGAGCCCTCCTCGACGCGTTTCGCTCAATGCCAACACACGTAACCAAGCGGCACGAGGGCCCAATCCTCGTCCCTCACCAGCACGAAGCCCCAATCCTCGTTCCTCGCCGTACCAGAGGCAAAGTCCGCGGCTTCAACAGCAGACAGAGGTCGTTTCCTCGAACGATCCGTTGATCAAACTCTCTGTGAATGTACGACCCAAGAACACCGTCAACCAGCGTCTGTCGTCGTCAGGACGGCTTGGTACTCACCGAGTTCAATGCGACACATGGGACGAGGTGAAGCCCAAGCTGTGGAAATCATCCACCGTGAGTTGAAGCCGCAAGCTGTTCCGACTGGAACTCCACCAGTCTGGACAGTTGATGAACACGACCCAGCAATCGAGATGTTCGAGAAGTACACGTATATGAGAATGAACACTAAGGTCCTGGATCCGTGGACAAGTGCGAAAGATCGTCGGTATTTGCAGAAAAACCAAACCGAGTCCGTTTTGCTCTCTGTCTACAAGTACGGCAACGAGATTTCAACCATTGGCCAGCACGCGGACTTTGAAGACCAGGGCATTGGCCCGGCCGCTACCGATCGTGGAGGTGCTGCGACAGAAGAGCTCCACCAACTCATGATGAGTTCACTGAAGGAGAAATGGGGCGCTACATTCGCAAGATATGTCATGGCGTCTATGGGCTTCCCTCGTCCTCCAGAAACCAAGACCACAGCACGAGCGAGGAATCGTAAAGGGGCCGCCACCAAATCTGGTGTCTCAGTTCAGGCCTGCGTCAAATTCAAGTGACCAACACTTACAGCGTGTGCAACGCAGCGTAAAGATGGCTTAGAAGGTCGTACAAGGCATGCAAGCAAAGATCAAGCACTTCGCGCAAACGGTTCAAGTGCTGCAAAATGCGATCGTATCCATGGACCAAATGCTAGAAAATCATTTGGATGTGATCGAGGCAATGGGCGAGGACGTGATGATACAACCAGACAGCATGGATGTCACGTCCGCGTTGGCCACCATTCCGAACCAAGAGGACGTCAACCACGCCTAACACAACTGGGTTTGATTAGCGACTAGCTCGCAATCTAAGCATGCATCTCCACCTCACTAATTTAGTCTTCATCACTTGAATACTGGTCGTCGTTGTCAGGATCGCCTCGCTCCGAAAACTCAAGTAACTCGTCTTCATCGAATTGCTCGACTGGCGATGTACTCACGTACTCAGCTCAGCTCCCAGTGCTGATGTAGGGTCAAAATCACCGGTTACACTCCACCCACAGTGCTCGAAAATGTTGGTCACATCGTAATCTTGGAACTGCTGGAGCACATTTGCAATGAGTACGGCTTGGTTTTATTTGGATCCTTCGACGTACTGCCGCTTGAATGCCTTCTTGATCAAGCCAAACAGATACTCGATAGGGTTGTAGAATGGGCAATATGCTGGGAGAAAATGGGAATTATCCCAAGCGAACGCAAGTAGTAGACGATGTCAGGGTGGCAATGGATCTTGGCACCGTCCAGAATCCACACGGAGCCGTTTCCAGGGTACGGGTGTACAGACTTTCCCGAATGCGCATGTAGACGGCAGCAGTCAACAAACTTGGCTCTGTCAAACGTCCCATCCGTGTGGAAGGTTTCCACGAGGCCGTCCACAGATATAAAGCAAAGCAACGACACTCGTGCCTTCCGATTGAACTCACCGCGAAACGCGAGTTTCTTTCCCTTCAAGCAGTATCCGATCGAGCGCAGCATGCCCCTGTTGTCGAAACTGACTTCATCGAGGAATTAGATGTTCATTTGGCACCACTTGATCGAGCCTAGCTCCAACGTGAAGCGTACTATATCGTTGGTCTTAATGTTCATCGCCCGTCGTTCAGGTAGCTTCCACGTGAGCCCATTCTGCCGCACCGTTGAGATAGAAATGAAGCGATTGCATTTGTGCTCATACGCAGCCTTTGGTTCGTCAAGAAACGCCACCGGGTGCCTCGTGTAGAAGTCCAACAGCCACGCGCGCTGCTCTTCCGTGAACTGACCATTCTGCTTTGTAGAGCGTCGCTGGTAGTCGTTGTCGGACTCGAAGCGCTGGATTCAGTAGAAAATGGTGTTGATGTGCTTGTTGTAGATCGTCGCGAGTTGCGTTTTCGACAAGCCCAGATAGAAGTAGCCTTAGAGGGCGTGCATGATAGTGTTCGCCGACGCGTGGCGCCCATTCACCGCCTGCTGGATGCTTGCCATCGTCGGTTGCCAGTCGGGCGACTGCTTGAGTTGAGCGAAGCCGAGAACTTTGATCGCTGGCTTCTGATTGGCTGAATATCACACGAATCGACTTCAAATCGATTCGCGAAATCGATTCGATTCAGGCTATTCTCACAAATTCGAATGGAACTGACAATACTGCCATTGTCTATCTCTTGTAACATATTAACTTCAATGATTTGCTATGGTACGTAATGGATGTGTTTGACTTGATTTGAGTAAACCTCAAGATTACTGATAGTACTGATTATGATTTGTTACAACAGAAGCTATATACAAACTTGAAGTTGCGTCGAAGGTCGCATTTTTCGCCCTTTAGAGAGGTAAATTCTACCGTGTTTTGAAAGGGCCTAAAGGGCGAGAAATGCGACCTTGTATCGCGAAAGGGTTAAAGAGCGCCGTATTAGCCCGTGCACACGCAGTGAGTCTCCACCACAACCGAAACGCTTTCCTCTGCGACCATACTCGTCCGCCGCCTCATCCAGCAGTCCACGCGCGGCTTCACCACCAAGGCCACCACCGGCCACTGGCTGGCCAGTGTCCCGCCGACCCCATCCTGGCCCTGACCGAGCTCTTCAACAAGGTGCAATGCAGGACGCAAAAATCTCTTCTTAGTTGCGCAAAACTTATTAAAGGACGTTGTGGACCTGTCGCTGGAATTCTCCTACGGCGAGAACTGTGGCGCGCTGAAGGAGGGACGCGTCATGGGGTGCAGACCATCTCCGACACTGGCGGCGTGCGTCTCGCCGGTGAGTTCTTCGCCAAGTTCCCGGGCCAGAACACGTACATCTACATGCCCAATCCGACGTGGGTCAACCACATCCCCATCATGAAGGACGCCGGCATGAAGGTGCGTCGCTACGCGAACTACCCCATGGGTGTGGACCCCACGATCGAGCAGTGGAAGGAGATCGCCGACGGCATGAAGGCCAAGAAGCACATCCCTTTCTTAGGAGGCCGACCGCGTGTAGTCGCAGCTTAAGATCATCATCCGCCCCATGTACTCGAACCCGCCCATTCACGGCTCCCTCATCGTGTCCACGATCCTGTCGGACGCGCAGCTCAAGACATAGTGGTACAGCGCGTACAAGGGCATGGATGACTGTATTATCGCCATGCGCACGTCCCTAAAAAATGAAAAGTCATTCATTATTTGCATCTAGAATCCTAGTCGTCTCCTATACCATCGTCTTAGTCAACCTCGCTGACATCCGGCGGCGTCCAGCTTCTCCTGCGCCGTGACGGATGCTCGCCGCTTTGACAGGGCAGGATGTTGGGAGGCAGGATGCATCGCTAAATGGATGGCGCGCGTATAGGTTTTGGTCTTAACCGGTATAAATACCAGTAAAAATGTATCGATAAGATTGTAGCTGTCTTTAATATGCGGAGGTTGAAAAGAGGCCGTAATGGCGAGATATGATTGGTCGTTCTTACATGGCGTTGTCGACAATAAGCGGAGGATGCCGGTTTAGGTACCTTGGAATAGTAAACGTGCTGCTGCAAATCGAGTAGATGCCGCTAATGACGGTGATCCGCGTTCATTCCCACATTTTCATGATCTATGTACGTCTTGTAGTCGATTCCCCTCAATGCATCTATCACACAAAGTATTTTGAACGTAAACTGACCGGTAAGGATATGCGCAGCTTTCGGGCGGTCATTCTCAATTTCCTTTCTTCGACGTCGCGGGTTATGGTGTCAACTCCAAAGCATCGAGCAACACAAAAAAGAAAAACGGGCCGCGGACGCGGCCTATCATGCCCAATAGCGAGAACGGGTATTTCCCCGGAGGTGGACCCGCCAGTTGTAATATCCCCCAAGGTGGACCTTACCCCGAGGTGGACCTTGCGCCGGCAACAATTAAGTGGCCACATTAATCTGGACAAAACTGAAGTATTTGTCGCCAAAGTAGGACATTTTACGTGTCCACGAACCCGTACGTGTTCATGAACATGTATGTCTTCGCAACTATGTACACATACGTATTGGCGGTCATGTACGTCTTGTTGTCCACGTGTGTTACGTGAACACATACATATCCGTGAATACGTACGTCTTCGTGGAAGTGCACGTCTTCGTGGACGTATACGCCTTCGAAGACACGTATGGTTTCATGAACACGTGCGTCTTCCCGCTACGACATATCTCATCGTGACCAGGTACGTGATCACGAACACGTACATGCTCATGGACATGTACGTCTTCCCAAACACTCAGATTGGAATGTAAGTCTAACGTGCAGCAACTATGTCGCTGGCACAGCAACGTCAACTGCTTCTGGTTGAGCCACCTCCCACCTTTTAGCTGCTTGCGTTTGATGGAGAATACGTTTATTGATGACTTCGTGCACTACATGGATGCATGCATTAGCACATCCCTACTTCTAAACTTAGCTAGTTGGCAGCAACAACCTTCTCTAGCTTTTCCCACCACGTTGCTGCACTTTCAATGAGTGAGAGTGTCGTAGATCACGCTGAATTCGAAAGAGAAACTCTCAAACAGAACTACTTTCAGTAAAATTAGATATATAACACTAAAAATACGAGTCGCTACGGCGGTCGTTATCTCAAGCAGTCAGTTCTACAACATCGTGGTTTCTCTTGAGCAGGCTCTGGAATGGACCACCCTAGTGTGGAGGTGGAGCCGGGCCGCCCATCCACCCAGGAGGGCGAAGTCTTTCCGACGCCGAAATGCGCATCTGACTTTCTTAAAGACTACAGCTACGACATCGACAAGAGCATCAAGTTGAGCAAGGCACAGAAAAGAGGAGGGAAAAAGGCTGTATATGTGTGTTCTGACGATCGTTGCGGATGGCGTGTTCAGTTGAACAGAAGAGATTTGGGAAACAAGCAGGCAGAATTTTTATTTTTCTTCGCCAACAATGTTCACTCTGATGTCTGCATTTCGTTTCGAAAGACCACAAAACGTCAGTTGATGCGGAATACCACATTTTACCAGCGCAGTAGCTTCTATAAAAACGACACCTCGAAGACAATGACAAGACCTTCTTTCGGAACGTGACGGCATCAATATTGATGGTCTGCGTAGCATTCTCTACAGAGCTTAAGATTCTGTGATTGATAGTTTTGATGTCGAATGGACCAAGTCCTTCACACTGATTCCGTCGTTGCTCAAGTTATTTCGTGATAAGAACCCTGGTACACGAGTTGCGTTGGGTCTTGATGCGAACGGGCAATTTTTTCGTGATTCATAGCTTTGAGGTGTGCAATTAATGCATTTGAGGCATGCATTCCAGTGTTCGGTTTTGATGGAACCCCGATTGTAGCTTCAACCTGCAATGGTCGTCTCTTCCAGTGTTCGTCTGTCGGTTGTGATGGCTGCACTCGCTATCGCAGACGGCTTTGACGATGGGAGATTGCTACGCTCCATTGCAACGCTCCATGGCACCACACGAGCCTCGACGACACTGTTGTCGGTGCTGACATGACGGATATCGAACAGTTCTTTTCCAGCATCCGCACTTTCCAGTCCCAATTCAGCAGTGTAAACGTCATTGAAGCTGCTGCGAAGGCTGGACTGAAGGTGTGCATCTATCAGATACCTCCGCTATCGACTCCGAGATCGAAGCTGTGTGCTCCCCTGGGTACGAAGACAACCCTAGTACGCTTGAAGCTGTGTACGTGGGCAATGAAAACATCTATAACGGAGAGGTTGGCACCTTCAGTGCAGAAGAATTGGTGGGGTACTTCAACCGCGTGAAAGAATGTGTCGGGGCCACTCCAGTGGGTTCCGTGCACCGTATCAACGAGTGGATCTCTGCGTATGGCGCGGCCACGCTTTCCTCAGCTTGTGATGTGATGGGGTCAACATCTACCCTATCTTCACGGAAAGCCCTTGGCGACAGGTGCAGGAGTGAACGTCGGAGTGGCAACGGGGTCGCCTAGACTGCGTCGAGCCGTCCGAATAAGGAGAAACCGTGGCAGGGGTTTCTGTCGTCGCCGGAACCTCCGTCTCAGTTGTAGCGGGGGCATCCGTGGCAATAGGAGCCGTAGTTACTGCCCGATCCGTGGCATTTCGATGCGGGCGTGGTGACCCTCCAAGCGTACGAGCATTAGTTGATTAATGTGGCCCACCTAATTGTTTCCGGCGCGGGGTCCACCTTGGGGGAAATTACAGCTGGCGGGTCCACCTCCGGGGAAATACCCGAGCGAGAACGTCGCAAACTCCGCAAAGATAACCTTCCAACGCTAAACTCGATTACGGCGTCCCGGGTCCAAGAGCTCCAATTCTTTCATGCTACAGAAAACCTGCATCTGATACTGCTGCCAGCATTGTCCAGGATAAATGCCCAAGGCGCTGTAAGGCGCGCTGTCTGAAACCACCAGAGGGCCTCCAGTCCGAACTTGAAGCGCAGTACGACGTATCCAACATTGATCCAATTTTCGCGGGAATGTTGCTTTCCAGGCGTAGAATTTTACATGGTAGCCCTCACATTATCATGCAGCTATGCGAGCGACCCGTGCTGTGTCGCTGTCAAGCAAGAATATGAAGGGTGCCCCAAAGTTTGCGATAGCCAACGGGTTATACATAGGCGATCTCCTTGATCCATACACCGACTCGATAATGACATAGAACGCTATGGTAAATCTCACGCAACCAACTCAGTTTTTGCTGTCGTACAAGGCGGGACGCACACAACTATCCGTTCACATACCTTCTACTTTCTTGGCGAGCCTGCACTCCCTGCCGTTGTGCTTCCAGTAGAGGTTATATCAAAGGGGACAGTCGGTGTGACAATGGTGGGTTCAATGACTCCGATTCCAAAGGCGGCAATATTACCCCACTATACGGATCGGGTGCCTCGCTTGTTAGAACAATTAGCTTGATATATGCTCCATAATCGCCTCTATTAAAAAATATTGGGGTTGTCCGGCGTTCTCAAGTCGAATAATATGAAACTAGTACGGCTGTGGTTTGGACTGTACTCGCGATAGTGCGTCGTGCAACGGAGCCACCAACGAAGTGGGAGAAGATGTTCGGTAACGAGGGGGCACTACCTACGCATCCGGAACCGTTGGAGCAGAAAATGTCGTTTATGTCACTGAAGCCGATGTACCAGAAGATTGTCCGCAACCGAACACCCCAGCGGCTACCCAAGCATCCGGGGTCGACAGAGCAAATGACGTCCATGTGCCAAATGGGCTAGTCGAAGAGCTTGACCACGCCATAATGAGCCGCGGTCTGCTCATCTTACAGCGACCACAATGGGACAAATTCGTGCAAAATTAGTGGTTCTCACTTTTGGCATCTGTTTGTCGACGACCTCATCTCGTTCAATAAATTTTAGCCAATCATAGATACGCTGAAGTGAGATCCCCAAAAGCGTTTGGCAGCAAGATCGCAGGCAGATCGCCATGCTGAGGGAATCCAATCGAGCAAGGCTCATACGCAAGTATGGCACCGTCCTCAATGCACAGCTGCTTCGGATGTACGCCTGCGTGCTACATGGTGATGAGGATGACGAGGAAGATCAGTTGGATGATGCTATCTTGTTTCGCCTTACTAGCATTCTAAGCTCGTGTTACGTCCCCTCTCGTATTCAGGAGGTTCGCAAGCCCACGTTGACTGGTTCATCCACACGCAGTGCGACCACGCCTTCCTACGGTCCTTTCGCATGGAGAGAGGCTCGTTTCACAAGCTCGTTGAGCTAATTCAAGATCATGACGCATCCCGTGAAAAAATGAAATCTCGGCTGCTGCGAATTTGCTTGTGTTTCTCAAGTATGTCGGTACCCTAGGATCCGACGCCTGTGTGGAGCAACTGGGGGGCTTTCAAGGTTGACAGCGGAGTTGTTTTCAACTACATAAAGTTAACGACTTCGGCCTTGTTAGCGCTGTACCGCGACGTGGTAAGCTGACCATCACCGAGTGAACGAGAAGAGGTTGCTGTACGTATCTGCACTGACTACGACTTCCCAAACTGTGTCCGATTAGTAGACGGAACTTTGCTGCCGCTAGCTTTCAAGCCTACTGTATCCGGCGAGGACTACTTCACACGCAAAAGAGGCTATGCTATCAACGCCATGATGTTCTGTGATGACAACGCGCGGGTTACGTACATGGTTATCGGCTGGCCTGGATCCAGCCATGACAACCGGGTATGGAGAAACTCACGGGTGTACCGATCACCAGAACGATATTTTCTCGTGGGCAATACCGTCTCGGATATTCTGCGTTTCGCGCGTCGAGACACATGCTTCCTCCATTTAAGCAGCTTGCTGGTACCGTTCAGAAGACCGAGAACGATTTTTACAACGACAAGCTGAAGCAAATTCGGGTGCGTTCAGAGCATTGCATTGGGCTTTTAAAAGCTCGTTTTCAGTAATTCAAAGGGGTGCGCATCATTGTGAAACGTGCCGGAGACTTAAAGAGGATTGAGCATCTTTTCATGTGCGCGTGTGTGATTCACAGCCTATTTATCGACGACCCGCTACCTCGCGAACTCAGCGAAGCTGTTTTACTCGAACTCGAAAATGAAGCCGCTGCAAGTGTGGTGTGGGAAGACACGGATGACGCTACTCCGATTGACACGGATCGACGCTTACAGATTGTGCACTCCTTAGCCAAGAACGATGGATATTGTTTGCCGAACTGGATAGGGAACAGTTCGTCGATCTCAGCTGCAGGGATTCCCTCTTCGCGCATGCGCTTTCTACTTCTCGCTTTATCGTCCTTCAACGGTACTTCGTCCCATCGGGCTTGAATTACCTCCGTCTTTGTCTGCACCTCGAGAAGCTTGATGCGGCAGCGAGCTTCGTCTTCAGCAAACGAAGCCTTCTCCCCTCTAAATCGACGCGCTTTGCCTCCACCAATGACTTCAATCGAAACTGCTATTTCTCCCATTCCAGTTTCTCCTTGTGCCTTTGCTGAGTGCTCTCTCGATCAATTGCTTTTGGCTTGGTCAACGTAAAGTTTATGTCACCCCACGCTGATAGGGTGCTAGCAAAATCGGTATTGCGCACACGAATGGATCCGATCTTGTTAGTTTGCTGAGAGTCTGTTTTGCTTGGCCTCGAGAAAGAAGTCGTCGTGGCACTAGACGTCATAGTCGGTGCATAGTCGATGTACCAGTTGCCCCTCCACTTGTTGAAGCAGCTGTCGGCTCAGCCGTCGATCCGTCCTCTTCACTACTAAAACATGGCTCATCAGCACACTGGTCTGCATCGTCAAAATCAGAATCTTCATTCGTGGCCATCGGTCGAGTCGCTGGTCGGACATTTTTGCTCGATCCATGAGCCTTCAACAGTTTTCCAGCTCCTGTATATTTCAAGTGGTCCGCTGCAACCCTAACGTATGTCTCCAGCTGACTAAGTTTCGCTATCACGTCCGTGGGAGTGCGTGGCGTCTTGATTCCCTTAGCCGCAATGAGCTTGCAAATCAACTGAGCAATTCTCTTCTTGGTCTTTCCGGTGGTAGTGTCGCCGCGCCAAGTTGCGTAGTTACCTTGCGTTGTTATCCCGCCCAACAGCACGCTGAGTGAGCTGACGAAGGGATCAGGTCTGTCGTTCTTTCACATCACCCTCTTCGCCTTGATCGCGGTCTTCCCTTTCCATCCTTCTTCTTTGGCTTCCCTTGCCCTGCTGCTCCAAGGGATGCTGGGTCAACTGAGAGAGTCACGATTGACCCACCAGCTTCTTCAGTCGGAGGGGGACAGCAGTGGGCTGCTTGGACCCAACAGGGAAGCTGGTTCAACGGCGGGAGAGCTGGCAGTGGGCATGAGCTCGAAAAGACCCTTGCTTTTTGACTGATTTGGTCTTGCTGGTTTTTGGTCTTGCCGCCTCCTCTAACAGCGTCGATTTTGTGGCAGCTCGAGAGACGGCAGCAAGAGTGACCGCCAATTTAGTTTAGCCAATGAGAGGCCGAGGACAGCCAATAGCTGCCAACTTCGATCTCGTTGCTGCCAAAACTGAGAACCACTATTGCATCCGGTTATCGACGAGGCGATTTGCTCGTCACCCGTCTTTTGCACTGGTGGTGTTTGATGCAGTCGCTCGGCATCGTGCCGCCGGAGCTGTATACATCCGCTCCAACATTTCCCACAACGTGATGCGCAATAGCGCTCGAGCGTTAGAGACCAACTTTTGCGCCACGTAAAACATATTGAGGATCGACGCAAAGCTATTGCAGCAAACGCGCGATTGCCGGATCCGACTATCGTGGAGCAACCCGTTTTGATCTCCTCTCTGCAATAGGTGCTGGCCTTCGGGCCTTCTACGGTTTCAATCAGGAACGAGGCCAAGCTCGGACCAGACTCAGGTCGATGCAACTTGGGCCTGGCCAACCTGCCATATTTTGTTACGCTTACACCGGGTTGTAGTACTTCCTATCGGGTTGCCAATCTTGCTGGTGAAATGGCAGACGACTTACTTGATACAGCGCGTGTAACCCTCGGACAGTGTCTAGAATACACCGAGGCAAGCTCGGGAAAATTGCAACTTCAATCCTGTAACATGTCTCGCTACTTCAATTATCTGATAAAGGTTATAATCGAGGTTGTACTCAATTGGGACGTTGAGAAGATGCTCAAAGCCTGGATTTGGCCTTTTGGCAAGACTCAGGCGTTTTTCTCGTCAACAGAAGCTCAAGGCTCTACTGGTAACTTACATGCTCACATGCTCATATGGATCGACGGTATGGCGAAAACTGTTGATGAATATTATTTGGCAAGCAAATCGGTCGCTGTGCGGAAGAATCTGACTAGATACATTGATTCTATTACATCGTCCTCCTCCTGATTATTGATAAATTGTGTCCACGCTGTAATACGGTTGCATTGTCACCTCAGCCATTCAAAGCTGAAGCGTTTCAAAAGAACAAAACGTTCGCGTGCAAGACATACCAACGCCAAATGCGCAGCGTGTCTTTCGTCGTTTGGGGCAGATAAAGTTGTCCGGCTTCGCATGAAAGCATACGGTGCCGCAAATGCTGTGGAAGATGGACATTGGGATGATAGTTCTATTCACCATCGCCTAGCAAGCCCTGATCCGCTACCCCTGTCTGCTACAACCAATGGGATCTCAAATTTGCTGATATCACGAGCGCTAGTGATTATCAGGCCCACCACTCGTATCATTGTCGATCTTGCTTCAAGACATCTCGAAGGACGCCGTCATCAAATATTTGCCGCATGTTATTACCTAAAGAACCAATTGCAGCGACAAAATGGACTTCTCACGACAAGTGGCTTTGCGGCGAGAAATTGGAAGCCAGTATCTTAAACACCTACACCCCGCTGATAAATAGCGTCTTCAAGTGCAATCACGATGTCAAGTCCTTGGCAGCTGCTGAAGGTAACCGCAGCATCCTTGAGTTCTTCTTTCTCGACCACCCTACTCATATTAATGTTGGTGTTGTGTAGGCCCAGAAAAGGCATTTTATATGATGAAGTACACGACCGAGGCCCAACATGCAATCGAGAACCCGTTAGCAATCCATTTACATCTCTTCGATAAAGCTCAACTACGATCTGCACAAGCTGGCGATGCTGTGGGTGGAAGATGCGACCATGTGTCGAACGCGCAAGAGGTGTCCGCACCACTTGCAGCGTTATACCTTGAGCGTGGGTCGCTTTTATTCTCGTCTGTCGAATTCGAAAACATTCACGTTGTGTCGTGCGCCAACGCAATTTCCGAAATTGCCGCTGTTGATGTTTCACTCACTCAAGGCCGTGACTCAAAATACGTCGCATCAAGTATTTTTCTCGACTACATATATTGCCCCGAACAACTTGCTGATCGTACGCTCATGGATTTTCGCGTTGTACGAAACAAGGGCCAATCCTGGCGGGCTTCGCTTTATATCGCCTCATACGCAGTGCGCAACGCATTCCATCAATGTACGAGATGCACCAGTCGTTCCCTGCCTATTAGGCAAACGCTTGCCCGACATGCCCAATCCTAACGTCAGCGACGCAACAAAAGAAAACTTTGAGCGGGCAATAATGACTCTATTTCGTACATTCCGTCGTTATGAGGACTTCGGTATCGATCCAAGTATCAGTGCAGACGCTCAGTATCAATCGTGGCGGCACGATGTTGGGCCACGTGAAGCAAATCGTTTCTTGCTCTACTCGAACGATTACTACGCCTCGAGAGAACTCGCTCGTCAGCGAGTTGATGACGAAACAGAGCAGTATATGAACTGTGTCGATGGAACATCTTGCGACGGCTATATCTCAGACTCCGATAGCAGCTCAGCAGGGAGCTGGACCAAAGTCTCGCTGAGGATGATGTCTGGATGACACCGCCGTTCTGGATGCTCCTTTAATACACACTAGTCATAATCAAGCTGCTACGGACGCTGCCATTGTGTCTGCAGTCTCCCAAGTGACGCCTCTTGCTTCTGAAAGCGTGAGGTACACATCCATAACTACTTGCCAGCTCCAACACGTCATTACTGAATCCGTTCCACTCGAGAACAATCACCGCTAATCAACAGATCGCTCCAGTCTGACAACGTTTTCCTACTCGCGTTCAATTGCTTACGAGTGCACTGATGCACCGAAACATGAATAAATCCGGAATCACTGCTGCGTCCGTCTGATCTGAACCTGAATGCATCCCGAATTGACATGTCGAGGCAGTTTGGTTGGAACCAAAAACAGCACAAAGTGTTCATTCGCGTTGTGGACCCTTTCTCCAGTACCTTCTATCAGATGGACCCGAGACGGTTGAACAGGCTATCGCATTTCTTGGAGGAGGTCCTGAAACATGCCAAAGTCAAGTTACACGGGCACTACAAGCACTTGCTGCGTCTTGGAACAGCGGTGATTCAATACGGACTGTCGCATACCATGGCGTTGCCCCTGAAGCTGCGAATGGTCACACCACCCACAACTTATTCAAATGGGAATTGAAAATGGATCTCGCACCAAGCGTCACTCGATGCAGGACAAGGAGGCACTTGCTAATTTAAAACTGCTTATCATGGACGAAGTTTCGACTACGGACGCTAGTATTATCGGCATGATGGATGTAGCGCTCAGAGAACTAAAACCTGAGCCTGGCAAGCGATTCGTAGCAATTCACGTTCTTTTCGCAGGGATTGGCTCCAACAACTACCATTTGCTTGACATCCTGTGATGATTGCGCAACCCCACCTCCTACTTTGCGTAGAAACAGTGACGAGACGAACAAATACTTGTTTCGCCAGCGCGGCATTGACGCCTATCGAGAAGTCAATACGATGGTAATGCTAGAAGTTGATAAGCGTCATCGCAACGACCATGTCTGGTGTGACATTTTAGCGAGGTGGTGCTACGGTGATTACAGTCAGCAAGTTATTGATATCTTTAATCGCCAATGCTGGAACACAAATTGGCGTGCTCCATCGGCGACCGCGACGAAAGAGTTCTGTCCTATTTTGGCGACTTCCAACGCTCTTAGTGTCAAATTTAACAAATTAGCAGCGGAGGCTTACTGCAAGAAGACGGACCAGATATTCCACTTCTTTCCAGCTACAGAAACTCGACGTCGTGGTGAACTCACACGTGGTCAGCGCCGCAGCTTGGCTTGCATACCAAGCGACAAAACCAAAGGACTTCCGATAGTAATGACACTCGCGATTGGTCTGCCCGTGCAGTGTACAAAAACATTTCTCGGGCTCTCCATCTGGCCAACGGCACTATTGGTACGATTGTTGGCTTCAGGGTTGCCTGTGACGACAGTGTTCGCGTTGACAACTCCGGCAGATACCAGGTCCATTTTCCAACAAAACCCGCGAATGTCGTCTATTTGCAGCTCTACGAGCGTGCACTGCTACTCTCGCCAATTGTCAGTTGCACACACCCTGGTATATCTCCCGTTTGCCACCGCAAAGAATGCGGAGTGGAAATTTCTATTCGAGCCGAGCTTTTTCGGTGGTCGTCGGCCAGGTACCTGTCGTGTAGGAACACGCCTAAAATGCACAATACCCACAACCAACATCACACGTCAAATCAACTAGGACTCAACGTGCTTTGTTAGGCTCACGGAACCTGATGGCTCCAGTTCTCGCCCTTACGCCGGGTTGAAGTTTCCCCGTGTACCGTGGTTTCCGTAGGTCACCAACTCCAATATCCAACACCACTAGCCACGAGCAAAGGCTAGGATGTTCTGCTCTCTCACAAATCCTCGTTGTTCCTCAGAAGGAAGGGTACGAGCCGGGTCAGGGCCGTTTACGAGGGTGTCGTGGCTTAACCACGACGGGAAGAATATATGGGGAATACCCAAGTGCCACCGAGATCTCGTAGATCTGGGTGGTCTTC
Organism: Phytophthora syringae; assembly: GCA_012656105.1. Classification (NCBI taxonomy): domain Eukaryota; phylum Oomycota; class Peronosporomycetes; order Peronosporales; family Peronosporaceae; genus Phytophthora; species Phytophthora syringae. Next base: position 70,338 of record JAAKBD010000133.1, read on the forward strand.
AATACAATCACCAATACGGCCTCACTAATCTATTGGCCCTACCAGATGAATACTAGCCACACACACTACGTGTTCACCGACATACACCTTCCTACCAAGCACAAGTCGAGCGACCTGAACACTTACCGAAGTCCGGACTTGGCTCTTGAGTAGTAGAGAGGAAAATATGTTATGTATTGTTGCCCATCGAGCTTTCTGTTATCTTCTATGATTTCCTATAGTCATATACAAATATCAAGTCTAAATGGGTGCGTTTCTACTCACCCTCAACTAGCAATTGTCCTGGAGGGTCGGCAACTGGATCTGAAGGGTCAGCGACTCCTCAGGATGTCCTTTGACGCGTGTATATCGGTTTTAGATCATCTTGGTGGCCTTGGTTTCGCCGACGTTTCGCCGAAGTCGTCTACCGACAACTCGTTCCCGTAAGTACGGATCTCGCCTGCGAGTACCGTTGGGTAGCATCGTCGAATAGTGACCCGGCACTAACGCGCGGGATGTATCCATCGAGTGTCAGCCAATCGGCTGACGACCAGAGAACTTCAATTCTCACTCCGCTTTCTCTCCAACGGTGGCCAGCGAAAAGCGGCCATCCCTACACCACAACTGCCCCCACCACGACACGAAATGCGCATCGGTGAGCGTCGCAGTGCCGCCACTTCTCCGCGTGAATGCCTCGGTCTGCTCTCGACCAAGCGTGCACGTTTGCGCTCCGCGAGGTAAGCCAGGGGCTCGAACTGGTAAGTATCCGAGTTCTCGTCGTTGGTATTGCCAGCGTAGATTGACTGATATGGACGCATCTTTGCTGTCGCAGCACCCTGAAGTGCCGACCACCGAGCCTCCATACGACGAGACTTCGTCTCCTCCACCTTTATCTGCCTCGGCAGTGTCTACACCAGGCTCGCAATCATCGGTCAGCACGGAGGTGTTAAGTACCGCAGATTCTGGCTCTTCGTTTACTCCGCCGTCTACTCCCGACGTAAGTGCTCGCTTGTCTTCAGTTGTCACTCGGCTGTTAATCGTATTGTGTGATGATTGTCCAGCCAGCTGCGACGATGAAGACTCCACCAGTTCCCGTAATTTCGCGTCCTGATAGGTCTGTCGAAGGTTCTTTCTCTGATGGAGAAGCTATTCAGTAGAGACCTTCTCTGGTACGCTCAAATATTCAGGACTTCTTGCCCATCCTGCGAATTTCACAATCGTTGATGTACATCAGTCATCAACTCGACGAATCGTCTCCAATTCCGGTGATGGAGATCCTCCAGTTGTCGATGGCTCGGCAGCGGACGTCCCAGCTCCTGCTCGGCCAAACACTATCACGATGGCCAGTCTTCGGCAGATGATTGAAGACTCCACCAACACTGCGTCGGAGCGAGTTCTGGTGGATACTCGGCCTCAACTCTTGACGCTCGCTGAGTTGACCGTGAATTTGCAGCTTCGTCCGTCCATCCGTGGGTCTGCTCACGTTCTCTCCGAGTTGTCGGCTGCACAGTCGTTGACTGACATAGTGGACGCTGCAGTTTCTCGTGTGAATGTCCATGATATCCACTCTCGTGAGGTTGATCAACTCCGGGCTGCTCTGTTCTCGGTCCAAACTGCTCAAGCTGTTGCAGAGAAACAAGTCTTCAAGGAGTCCCTCTTACGCGAAAATGCCGAGGTATTCGTGAAGAATGTATCCCTGGAAAATGAGCAGCTTCGCGAGGAGGTCCAGAAGGCTCACGATATCAAGGCCAACTACCTCCGCCAAGTCAAGTCTCTCGACGCCGCGTTCAACCAACACACTCAGAATCTTCGGCGGTTGGAGCAAAACTTGGCGTTGGCCAAGGCCAACAACGCTGACTTGACGAAGGTGCTCCACCGAGAGAAACTTTCAAGGCCACGGTGGTTACCAACACTCAGCAGACAATCAAGCTCCACAAGCTGCTGCTCCAGTTCGATTCCGGTGAACCCCGGAATCCGTCAAACTTGGTGACACTTGCAAGGACCTGTACCGATGGAACAAGCTCTTGCGACGCGCCAACAAGACTCTGCGCACCCAGGTGATTCTTCGTGAAATAGATCCACACGTCTTGGTCCTCGCTGTTGAATGTACGACTTCAGTTCTCGTTGCTGTGTGTGCTCTGGTGCTAAGTTGTAGTTGTTTTGACTTGCAGGGTTGTGCACTGGCGAATTGGATTGGGATATGCTGGACGTGGATGCTGATACGAGACGAGTGCTCGCCCAAGTCTACGACACCGCTGATTCGAACCAGTCCACCAGTTCTCTCGCCGAGACTTGGCCAAAGCTGCGTACAAGTTCCAGGAGCGTCGACGTGATGTGGAATTGATGGCTCCCAGTGTTCGTTCACCCGAATCTCACTCTTCGGCTCACAGCAAAGTCGTCAACTACTCGAGATCGGACCACGAAGTCGCGTGCTGTTTCGAAGGGCAAGTCAGTGCACTCGCCTCCAGCTACTCCCAAGTCGCGGACGCCCAAGAAGCGTCGCACTTCACACTCTCCGACGGCTCCGCTAAAAGTGGCTGCTCGTGACCGGAATTTTTCTGGATCTCGCTCGGCTCCGCTGGAAATCGAGGATGGTGATTCCTGGTCGGACAGTGACGATGATTCTTCGTCTCCTGTTCGTTCTGGATCTACGGACATTGTTCTGAGTCCTCGTCGTGCGCCTGCGCGTGCAGCTGCTCAGAGTTCCTCGTTTCGAGCTTCTCTGTTCATGGAACAGGAGAATGCTGACGATGACGACGTTCTCGGATCACGTGATACTGAAGATGTGGTGATGGAATCAGGTGATGATGCTGGAGATGATGTTCTCGAGTCGGGCGACGACGCTGCGGATGCAGTCCACAAGGACGCGCTCGCATCGTCGAACTCGACACCAGCTCCAATTCGGCCCGAGTCTTCGGCAAGTGGGGTGCCTTTGCTGGATGAGTCTCACACCAATGTTGATGACACTGAGGGTCCACTCATCCCTTCCGCAAGTCATCGGCGAGTCGTCCGGTTGCGCACTCGTCGTCCGACGACGACACGGAGGAAACCAATGATCCCGGCGTTGCTGACTCTGTTGGTCCGGAGTTCCGTCATGAAGAATGGTTACCTGACGCAGGATCTCCGGACGCTTCTGATGAAGAGCCGTCGCAGTCACTGTCGTTGAATCCGCGTGGGCTCTTGCACCAACGCAATAATGTCTCCTTCCGCAAGTCTTCGTCCAAACCTGCAGTGACCAAGGAACTCCCACCAATCGCTGTGTCCACCCGTCGGGCTCGTTCTCCGAGATCGCGCAGCGTGTCAGCTCGGTCGTCGACTCTTCGTGACGGGTCTGAGGCTGCTGTTTCGGCGGGTATTTCTCCGACTCGTCCTAATCAGGCTCTGCCGCTGAAAGGCTGGGTGATTCCGTTTCTCGAGCCTCCCTTTACAAAGAAGAGAGCTCTCCAGTGCTGGACTCAGATGTTGAGTCGTCGTGTTCCTCAGCCGATCTCGGCTAAGGATCAACTCAGGATTACCGTGTCGTCGATTCAAGCTCTCGCTGACTTCACGAATCCTCGCCATCCGTGGCAAATTCTTCGTCGGCGATTTCCCGACCAAGCGTGTATAATCAACACTGTGGTCTTCGATCAGGACTGCAAGGTGAGCCAGCGAGATCCGCCTATGAACCGATTTCGCAAATATTGGTGTGATTTGCGCGGTGGAGGAACCCGTATGCAAGCCGAAGTTGGTTTCGCTACTTTGGAACGAGGTCACTGGGTCCTGAAGAATGTTGTTGAGACCTACATTTCTCTCTCTCGCAAGCATTTCAAGAAAGAAGATTCGTTGTCGGAGGAGAACCGAACCCAGCTAATGCAGAAGTTGGACCGCCTTAAAATCGCATGGAAAGAGTATGACCACGACCGAAACAAACGCTTGGATCGGCTCCGCGTTCGGATTACGAGGACGAAGTGGTCATGGTGTGTCGGCAGTGCGCAGTCGTTGCCAGAGGTGGACCCAGAATTTCTGTGCGAGCCTACCATGCTCCCATACTCTGTCGAGTTTCTGCCATGGCTCCCAACCACCACTGATTGGTTTGATGCGTTGAAGCAACTTGACGTGCGCAAACCTTGGCGTAATTGTTGGATGGATGCCCCGGCCGAGCACCCGTACAACACTACGTTCTTCCCTTGCAATCCATCGGCACCAGTATTCGTACCCAAGAACCCCACTCGACGTGAGGTCATCCGCCAGATCACGGTCGACTCGTCATTGGATGCTTCAGAGATCGACGTTCGCTGGAACGCTGATGTCTAGGTCAGCGAGCTCGCGCTACCCAGATGTCGCTCATTTCGAACCGTCATCGGTGCTTTTCCTCCAAGCTGCACATGGAATTCCAGTTGGTGTCGTGCTGATGTCGTAGCTTGGAGCTTTCTATATTTCTCCACTTAGTTTTTCTTGAGTAATATGCAATACGCATGTTTGGTTCAGTAGCTTTCTTCGACTGTTAACACGGGCTGAACTACCCCGTGTGCAGGTCAATCTCTTGTGATTCCTCGTCACTCACTCCTCGTCAGCGACTTGAACCATTTGGAGGCGATGATCACTTCACTTTTGTCGCAAGTAGTCGTTCAGTAATTCGCCACACGAGAGGTTGGAAGCTGGTTTCCATGTTGGTTCCTCGAAGACCACCCATTTGACCTTGAATTCTCGTACCGATCGTCCAGTACTCGTAGAAAGTGGCATTCGGTCGTCCAGTATTGCTTCCACTTCAAACTCACCAGCTCTTTGTTCTGGTTCCCAGCTGTCTTCCGGCAGCAACTCCTCGTCGAAATCAAGTCGTGAGTTCTCATCCAAGTCAGAAACCAGCCGAGTTGTCGGTCGATATTCAAATTCACTCACAGCTTTCAGTATTGACACGTGGACCACTGTCCGCTTCGGTCAGGTAGCTCTAGTTCGTAAGCATATTCTTCCACCTTTCGCTTGATCCGGAATGGATCGTGCCACCTGTGGGTCAGCTTCTTCGTCAGACCGGGGTTAACTCGCTCTATAAACAACCAAACTCGACTTCCTGGTTCGAACAGTGATCTTGTCGATTGTCCCTGTGTTTCGTCATGGTCCTCCGAGTCGTCGGCGGCTTGCTCCTGAGACTCGTGTTGTTCAGTTCTCGGCATAGCTTCCTTTTCACGGCGTGATAGAGCTTCGTTATGCAACAATGCCCGTCGAGCTTTCTCCTTTGCTTGGTACTCTTTTGCCATAGCTAGCGCAATTTTCTGTTGGCGATTAGCTTCTCGTCGCCAACTGAGAGCGTCAGACTGTTTAACTGTTCCTTGCTTCAACGATAAAGTCATAGCTTGGAGCGTGGAGCATGCGTCTCAGCCGTGTATGAGGAAGAACGGTGTTTCCTTTCTAGTAGTATCTTGCGAGTTGTTGATGGCAAACACCAATCGTTCTGCAATATCATTCCAATCTTGTTGCAGTGGATCTTCCACGTACACTTTCACCGTCTGGATTACAGTTTTCACGGATCGTTCTTGTGTCCGTTCGCTTGCGGACGATAACTCAGTGTAGCTCTGGATCGTGACTGCATCATTTCAGTGAAAGCTTGGAAAACTTCACTCATGAAGCGTGGATCGCGGTCATGTCTGATGAGTGATGGTGCTCTGAATCGTCGGTACACGCATTCCTCAAAAACTTGTGCGACTTTGAGTGCTGTCGTACCAGACATAGCTTTCGCAATAACGTATTATGTGAATGAACACTGGAACAACAAGAGTGCAGTGTTTCCGCGCCGAGACTTCGATAGAGGTATTACAAAATTCATCGATACAAGTTGGAGCGGTCGTTCGGCTAGTACGTTCCTGGCGAATATCCTCGGAGCTGTGGCACACTCTTGCTGGAACTACAGTCCAAGTATGATATCACGTGCTTATCCACATCTGCATACAGACCAATCCAAAAGTAATCCATTCGCACTCGGTTGTACGACCTTACGATCCCTTGATGACCGCCCTCCAGTGAGTCACGACCGTTCTGCAGGACTTCTTGAATCATCGTGGGCGGTACTACCAAACGCAGAGTCACCTGTGAGTCATCGTTTGCGTTCCCACGACGACTCATACCCAGATAGTAAAGCACATTATCTTCGGTCAGGATGAACTTTGAGCGCGTTTCTGGCCACTCTGTAGTTCAAGTTTTGCGTCTCACCCCTGAGTACTGCTTTCAGGTTAGACCACCTTACTTCCTCATTCTGGGCGTGAGCAATACGTCTGCATCTCTCAGCTTGAACTGCGACTGGGTCAATGTCTTCAGCACTGGATTCCGGTGCCACATGGAGGGTTGCTTCTTGTGACACTGCCTCTGACTCATCGCTCGTAGGTCTCGAGTCATCGTTACTCATCGGACTCGCTTGGTGGTGTTCTTCCTGTGGTACATCTTCAAATCGGACGTGCTTTTGTCGCTGCTTGGCTTGGAGTCTGGTCATGACTGATATGTTGCCAACTTGATTACCGGCAAAATTCGCAAAAGATTTCGGCATGACTCTCCTCCGGCCTATATCACTAGGACCGAGTTTTCTGTGGACAGTTGCAGTGATTCAACCTCAGCTTTATCTGCTTCTTGTCCTGTCGCCGATGACTCGTAGAGGACTTCTTGTATCATATTCAAGTTCTTCAGTTCCAGTTTTCGGTCGTCGCTCAGGACCACTTTCGATACTTTAGTCTCCAAAACTTCGCCAGCTAGCGAGTCAGCCGCTGCGTTAAATTCACGCAGTACGTGCAAATACTTCACCGAGTGTAGCTTCGCAATAATTTATTTGTGCTAGTTCAACAATGTCAAAAGTGATTCCTAACGGCATGCGATCACCTCTAGTGCTTGCTGGATTGCGAGTCTTGAATCTCCGATAATGACGAGATCCTTGGCACCATGCGTTATCGCTGCTAACACTCCGTTGTTCATCCCCGCGTATTCGGCATCGTTTGTTCGAGATAAACACTCGCAGCAATCACTATTTTCCACTCCGGCAATTTCCACAAGACCCACGAGCAGCTTCCATATCCACCGTACTTCTCAGACTTCGCTGAGCCGTGAAATGACACGACAAACCCGTCATAATCAGCTAGAAGTCGTGCATAGAGCAACTGTGGATCCATGCGAGTCGTCGGTGAGCCTTTGTTAGGCGGTGCTACCGGCGCCAGCGAGTCTTCAAGGTCGACAAAGTTGGTCACTGTCGACTGTAGTAACTGGGCCAAAGCACAATCTTTTCCTTGACCCGTTGCACCTTCAGATGCCACGGGGACAATAGGACGGCGAATTGGACTGCTCGTCCAAAGAGTGGTTTCGACTTCTCAATCCACGACAGCGTGGAAAATTGTGTATACACGTGAAGTGTACGTCCTACCAGTTGTGTGTAGCAGATCTTCAACAAATGCAGAAATGCACGCACCTCCTTTTCAGCCGGATGGTAATTCATTTCGGTGTCCTTGAGAACACGGCCAGTAAAGCAAACTGGATGAAGTAACCCATCGTGATCTTGTGCTCAGAGCCCATCACTAGCGAATAGGATGACGTGGACCCCTTTTGATCGATCGAAATGCTTCAAGATTGGAGCGTTGGCAACTTTCTGTTGTAACGCCTCGAAACTTCGCTTTGTCACGGAAAGATCACCACTCGGAAGGAAATCATCCTCCGTGGGCTGACACAACGCGGCACCATATACTGCAAAGTCTTAAAAACAATCGGCTGTAACAGTTTAACGGGCCGAGGAAGGATTGCATCCCTTTCTTCGTCCGAGGAAACGGTAGCTCAGTTATCGCTGCCATCTTCTTCGGGTTGGCTCGAATTCCGGCCCGTGAGATCTCGTGATATAGAAAATCAACACGAGGCTGGACAAAACTTCTCTTGGTAAAGCTGACACTGATCCTGCACTCTTCGAATCGGCTCAGTAATCGGTCCAGTGTCGCCAAGCATGTGTCGAAAGTGTTTCCTCCGGAGCAAATGTTGTCGACGAATGGTGGGCGGTCGAACACTGGTACCAACGGAGACTCGTCGGGCGCTCCGTTCGTAAACATGTCAGCAATTACCGGCTTCCTCCGCTTATTGGAGACACACCAGGTACCGGTACACTGTACCAATGCCCAAAAGCGAGGTGCCGATTCTGGTACGTAACCGGTATCTATACCGAAAACAAAACTACACAATTGACACACAAAAAATGCCATGTATTCATCGTCCACCTCGTTCACATCCATGTCATCTCTGAATCAACCTCGCCGAAGTCCGCGTCGATGGCACACTGGCTCGCCGTTTTCAATCTTATCTGTGCTGCGATATCAGCGTCGTCCAGCAGATATTCAAACGCCTTCTTGTACCCATATGCATTAGCAAATGAAGGCGTTTGCGCGCTCATTTACAACTTGTGGCGCGCTTGAAAGGCACGCCTCCACCTCCACGACGCACTAAACCATTCTATGTATACTATTCTCAATGCGATTCTCTACTATTATAGTTGCGAGCTCTTGAGCTTGCAGCGCTATACAAACTCCTGCTGGGCATGCATTCTACTTGCTACTTCCATTCTTCCTTACGGCGTGACTCGTAGGCACTCACACTTAAGTGAGGATAGCGTTCATTAATTACGCGCGCGATGTGGTTCGTAGCCCTCATACTGTTGGCGGTGTCCAGCTTATCCCGCGCCGTGACGGATGCTCGCCGTTTTGGTGCAGCACGTTGGAAATCCTAACTTGGGACGTCTTTAGATTTTAGTCTTACCGGTATGATACCCGTCAATATGTTTCGATAAGATTGTGTCTGTCTCTTATATGCGGAGGTTGAAGAGAGGCCGAAATGGCGAGATATGATTGGTCGCTCTTACATGACGTTGTCGACAATAAGCGGGGGAAGCCGGTAGGCTATTGATCAACTGTTGAACTGCATCCATGACGTTCGAGTCCTCGTTATCTGCTTCAAACTTCTTACGATTTCTCCTTTGACCCGTCAAGATGTTGGACACAGCTTCGCTGTTCCGTTTCCGCTGAGCTTGTGCTCGTTCTTCGGCTGCTTTCATCAGGGCGGCGAAATTTTTCCACCCACCTTTCGGTCGGACCATTCCCCACAAAGTATTGTCGATCATGCGCTGATAGATCATCGGTGCATTCTCCAACCCAAATGGCATTCTGAGCCATTCGAAATGCCCCAAAGCGCAGACGAACGCTGATATCTTCCGTGCTCGGTGAGTCATCATTATGGCCCAGAATCCGCTGGCTGCATCGAGAGAACAGTACCAAAGGTAGCACTCCAAATCAGTCAGCAAATCTTCCACTAGCGGCATGGCGTACTCCATGATTGCGGTGATAGCATTCACCATCTTGTAATCGATCCATAATCGAATGTCGACACCGTTTTTCTTCAACACGATCACAATTGGTGATGCCCATGGAGTGTCTGAAAATCCAGTCACCCCTGCTTTGAGCAATCCTTTCAACAGCTCGTAGAGTTTTCGCAGATACTTGAGTGGGGTACGCCGCGCTCTTTGCTTGATTGGTGCGTGCCCCTGTACATCGATATCACACACCACCCCATATGCTGGAGGAGGTAATGCATTTCCACTAGCCATCATGATTTTCTTATGACGTTTTAATGTTTCCACCAAATCTGCTTGCTGGTTCTTGTCGAACGCCGATGACTGTACGTTTGGATCTGAATAATTCAAGACGGTCACCGAAGCTTCGGTCAAATCTGGCAGGAATGTTAACTCCTGTGCATAATCTTCCAATCCAATCTCGTTTGCTGGGATCTCGGCAGTATTCTTCTCGGTCCCCGTTCCTTCGGTAGTGAGAACTCGTATTGCTGCTAGAAAGGTCTTTTCCAGCTCTTCGACAGCGTCAGTCCCCGTGATAGTCTGACCATCTACCGTCATCGTTGTCGCAGTGATCGTTCTGATGGTTCACTAGGCTGAGTCGCCGCTGACAGAGAGTCAGTCACCGTTGGCGCCACGCTTACTGCCCTCGTTACTGCTTCGTCACCAAATATTACATGACAGGCCGAAAGTTCTGGCCTTACAGCAACTGACTTATCGTTGTCTCGTGTACCACGACTCCTCGGCAGTACCTTTTTGGTTGCGGACTGAGGTCGGTGCACGGCGGGTGGTTGATTCGTAAGCCACTTCTCGTACAGTTTGCACTCGCGGCCAAAAAGATCTTTGTCTCTCCTTCGGCGTACGCGAGGACCTGCCATTCTCATACTTCCGCGAGTCCACGCGGACATATCCAGGATTCCTTGGTAGGCGTCCGATCCGCACCCACAGGATTATCGCCATGTGTGCTGCACAGTAAGCCGTCTTTGTCGTAATGTCGGTCATCTTGACTCGTCGTGGCCTCCCGTTTCAGCTTCGGATCACCGTTGGAACTAGCGTCGGCGTACGCTTCACCCACATCTCGTACTCGTCAGCAGGTGGTTGTCGGTAGGGGGCTGGAATGCTTCACTTTCTCCACTACTTATTGTTAACGGCTCTGATGGTCCTCCGGGTATTTGACCGCCGTATTCTTCTGTATCAATCATACCCTGAGACTTGATGAGCGGAATCATCACTTCATCGGGTAATTTAGCCGTGACATGGAACATGTCGAGCCGAATCCCGGCCGGGATCATAAAATCCGTTTCCAGTACTAGCACTATGGTCCATGATCCACATCTCGAACTCATAGACACGTTCCCATACAAGTGTAACTTTCACACGCGTCAGTCGAGTTGTTAAATCGGATCTTTGCTGATCCCTTGAACTTCCAGACTTCGGTCGTGATATAGGACTTCCTTCAATCGCATCTGCTTGGCGAGCTTCATCGAGATCACGCTGACGTTTGCCCCCGTGTCAGGGGGATTCTCGTTTGTGAATCATTCATCGCTCCCATCACGAGTGCTCGAATGCGCACTCTCTTGTCGAACTTTCGTGACGACCACCACCTCATTCGTTCACCGGGTAGCAGTCTCACAACTTCTCCGAGGATTCGGTCTGAACCCTCTCTACGCTCCATACTGGCGATGCAGTTATCGCCAGCGTCATCCCTAGACGAGTCCTCGTCTGGAGTCTTCACATCACCTCCACCGAGACCGAAGTATCTCTCCTTTTCAGTTGTCGTCGTTGTCATCATATCGTTATCCTCTTTGCTCGGCCGAGTTTTCGTTCCCACGAACGCGAAGATACGATCTGCCGTGATCGCAGGCTCGGTTAACTGTGGTAGCCCGGTTAGGTCCAACTCAGTCATGGTTGGAGGGCTTCCTAATTTAAAGGAGTGCCGAAAATATGAGGTTTTGGAGCTCGGGGCTGAGCTCCGTCTTGTCGACTTTCGCTGTCAGGAGGTTGGTGATTTCTTGGAAGGCTTCATACTTGCCGGCATCGTGCATTTGCTTGCACAACTTGCAACACCGGTAGCAGTATTGCGCAGAGTGAGATGCTCCACCACATACTGCACATGGTCCGTAACGGGGTCGTCCATCGCAGTTGTTTTGCCCTCCCTGGGAAAAACGTTGGATGGGCCGAGTACTGTCGCGGTTGTCCCGATTGCCGTTGTCACCCCTGTATGGACGTCCATCGGGTCGAGAGCGCGGGCCTTCGGCAGCAGCGCGACGTTCGTGCTCATTTGCTGCAGCGAGTTGTCGTTCTTCGTCCGCTGACTCATAGTCATCGTCATAGTCCTCGTTGACATATCGTTCGTCATCATAATCGTCGACCTTATCGACATCACGCTGTTGACCGCGTGAGCCTTCGTCAAATGGACCAGAGTTATCGTTGTCATGATATTCAGCAATGGCGTCGGTCAATGTTTCCACCAGAGTCACTCTCGGGCGCTGACGTGAGTCATCGCGGTAGCGGTCGTTGTGGTGTCTCTCTGACGGTAGTGTGAATCGCGTGAGTAGTCGTTACGTCGATCACCACGGCGATCGTCACGGCGACGCCCAGAGTCTCGATCCTTCGGCGGGATCTGTGAACTGTCTCTAGCTGAACTCTTGTCCTCAGCTTTGAGAATGTCCATGATCATGTCCTCCAGCAGGTGAATGTCTTTCACTTGCATGTGACACAGTCGTCGCTCGATGCTCTTGTCTCCCACATCTCGAGGAAACGTTGGACGTGGTCTTTCGCTTCTCGCCCACCGACTTCAAACTTGATTCCGGCGTTACGCGCATAGCCATTGAGTCTGTTCATGTAGTCGCAGATGTGTTCCTTGTCGGAACGCTTGTCGGTATAGTATCGGGATCTAGCCGACTGCGTGAATTGCGAGCAGTAGTTCTTGATGAAGGCTTGGTAAAGCCGCTTCCACTGACGCTTAGTCTTCTTGAGGAGTTGTCGGTGCCAGTGTAGCGCATCATCACGAAGGCTTAGTTCGAACGCCATGCACCATTCGTTCGGAGGGTGTGAGTTCCTTTCATCTCGTAGACAGAAGCTCTCAACCACTGCATCGAGTTATCGCATTTGTTGCGATGACCCGAGTACGGAACGATGTTGGTGAGTGGTCGGTGCGTAGTGATGTCGATTCGAGGAGTCACGTTCGAACTTGCCAACTCGCTCACCAGCCTCATTTGATGGGAGAACTCGGCTGTTTGATCATCGTCGTCTCCGTCGAAGTGTAAGAGGTCTCTTCCGTCATCCGATGATTCATCGTCAGCATTGACTTGACGTTTCGTTCGCCTAGCTGATCCTCTTTGGTAGGTTCAGTGGCGTACGAGTTGTCCTGATCTTCCTTCATCCTTTCCTTGCGGGATTCTGACCGAGGGGTCACCATATGGGAATCTCGAAAGTATGGGGTCTCATTTCCCGAAGTGGAGAACACTCCTTTTCGAGTAGTCTTCTTGGGAGTTTGCGGCAGGGGAATAGTGGTAGGGTCCACCACTTCGCCGGCCTGTCGAGCAATCGGTGGACGTTTCGAGCCCTTGATCGCCACTCCGAATGCGTTTCGCAGTTTCTTCTTCCACTTTTGGAGCTCTGCTCCGGCGGCGGAAGCCGTCCAGTCGCTTAACGCAATTGACGACGGGTAAGCCGTCGTCTCGACACCCATTGCCTTGAGTAAAGACACCGTGTCGTCGGCCACTTGGCGTGTGCTTGTCGAGTTGACTGGCCACGCAAGTTCCGCATCCAGGTCCGTACAGGCAGCTTGGCGGGCTGCTGTCGGGCCAAACAACTGCACCCACTCGCTCGACGATTCCATCAACTCCAAACATCGGCCGAGCATCTTATTGGCACTTGGCGTGTCGCCGATCAGAGGAGGTCGATTCGTCGCCGGTTGGTCAGTTTTCGTTTGCTTGTCCGAAGATCCAGAGTCTTCGGTAGCATTGTCATAGTCGTAAGCGGGCTCTGGACCCATCATATCAGCAAAGTCGTCAGCGAGGTTTCGCGACAGCGACCTAGGGCCACTGCTGCGTGTCACTGCCAACACGTCGTTGTCGGGAAGATCGAGCACCCCTGTCGATGGCTCCTGCACTTTCTCTTCCATTTCTCCGTAGTCATTCACATCGTCGTCGTTGGTATCGGAACCGTCCACCGAGTCCTCGAAACTAACAGAATGATCAGCCGTCGCCTTTCGGCGTGAGGTCCGTGTTGTCGCTGAGTCCTCGCCGCGTATTCCACCAGTCCTCGTCGGTGTTGCTGGTACCGCTGAGTTCGATCCTTTCACCATCTTCGTCGTTCGTCGTTCTTCTTCTCTTGTTTGCTCGTAAAAGTCAGTAGACCTGCAGTAGCACAGCGCACAGGAGGTCACTTCAATCCCGGGTCGCGGCACCAGTGTCGTGTAGGAACACGCCTAAAATGCACAATACCCACAACCAACAACACACGTCAAATCAGCTAGGACTCAACGTGCTTTGTTAGGCTCACGGAACCTGAAGGCTCCAGTTCTCGCCCTTACGCCGGGTTGAAGTTTCCCCGTGTACCGTGGTTTCCGTAGGTCACCAACTCCAATATCCAACACCACTAGCCACGAGCAAAGGCTAGGATGTCTGCTCTCTCACAAATCCTCGTTGTTCCTCAGAAGGAAGGGTACGAGCCGGGTCAGGGCCGTTTACGAGGGTGTCGTGGCTTAACCACGACGGGAAGAATATATGGGGAATACCCAAGTGCCACCGAGATCTCGTAGATCTGGGTGGTCTTCAATACAATCACCAATACGGCCTCACTAATCTATTGGCCCTACCAGATGAATACTAGCCACACACACTACGTGTTCACCGACATACACCTTCCTACCAAGCACAAGTCGAGCGACCTGAACACTTACCGAAGTCCGGACTTGGCTCTTGAGTAGTAGAGAGGAAAATATGTTTTGTATTGTTGCCCATCGGGCTTTCTGTTATCTTCTATGATTTCCTATAGTCATATACAAATATCAAGTCTAAATGGGTCCGTTTCTACTCACCCTCAACTAGCAATCGTCCTGGAGGATCGGCAACCGGGTCTGAAGGGCCGGCGACTCCTCAGGATGTCCGTTGACGCGTGGATATCGGTTTTAGATCGTCTTGGTGGCCTTGGTTTCGCCGACTCATCGCCGAAGTCGTCTACCGACAACTCATTCCCGTAGGTACGGATCTCACCTGCGAGTACCGTTGGTTAGTATCGTCGAATAGTGACCTGGCACTAACGATCGGGATGTATCCATCGGCTGACGACCAGAGAACTTCAATTCTCACTCCGCTTTCTCTCCAACGGTGGCCAGCGAAAAGCGGCCATCCCTACACCACATACTGCTCGTTCCGGCTTTTGCTCTAACTACTGAAAGTGCCAAGGACTCATGGTAACTAAAGCTGTCATCGGCCCTCTCCGACACCACACAAGGCGCCAACCGCAGCGCTCATATTTCTACGTTGCTGTCACGCGCGTTACATCGATACAAAACCTATTTCTCATGGAGCCCCTTACTCTAAAATTTCTAGAATAATTCACTCCCTCCCAAGCTGCACTAACTGAAACGCTCTATCTTCAGCGCCTTGAACAAGAGTGTGATACCCGACGTTTGTACGTGTTTAAGTTTATTTTAATTTTAGAGCTTCTTCGTGCAGCGCGCGACTTTAATTTGAAGGTGAGAGCTTTGGCAACCGCATCGCAGAGAAGTTCTACCGACATGACCATGCCCCTGACTTCACATATACAACGGAAGAGTTTTCAAAATCTCCGATTGTCATTATGGATTGTTACCGCTGCCATTTCGAACAAACTAGACTCGTCGTGATCTGGTCTAGTCGAATTGAATCGAATGGAAATATGTTTGTGTGCGAGATGTGGCAAATCCATCGTGGACTGGACGGCTACCACAAATAGCCTATGCGGGTGGCTTATCCGCAGCAGATATGCCG
The DNA here is from genome assembly GCA_012656105.1 of Phytophthora syringae. Classification (NCBI taxonomy): domain Eukaryota; phylum Oomycota; class Peronosporomycetes; order Peronosporales; family Peronosporaceae; genus Phytophthora; species Phytophthora syringae. Next base: position 85,629 of record JAAKBD010000133.1, read on the forward strand.
GGGTCTGTGTCGACATATCGTCTCGTGAGACGGGAATACGGTCTCACGAGACCCCTACCCCTAGCTCTATGCGGTATAGCCATCATAAACTTTAATCTTGACATTTGTATAAATTATGCTTGTCATCATTCTTACCGACATATCCCTTTCTCTGTCATAAACGGTGACATATATTTTCCGACTCGCCGAGAAGCCTGTCACTCTTCAATCTGCCAAGAAATCGCAAAGACCTCCCAACGGTAAAGTGGGCTCAAAGTTCTGTATTCAGTATTAACCTCTAACATTCACTTCTTTTGCTTCTGCCTCCGTAGATGGTCCAGTTAAAACACTCCGCCATTCACTGGCGCGTGCGCTGTGCCGTCGACACGTCTAGTGGCGAAGAGGAGAATACGTGGCGTGCCCGGAGCAGACTACACTGGGCGCCAGCCCCTGCAGCAAACGTGGGACAACGACGCATGAAGACACCTCCTCCACTGGGACGGCGACGTCCCCGTGGCTTCCAGCGGGCACCTCGACGCTCATGCTGTCGAAGGCGGAGACGAATCCCCCGCTTGCTTCTTCGGACTTCTGCCTGCGACCCCGGAGCCCGACGAATTCCTCACCGGTCATGTTGGAAGCACCGCCAAGGCTGCCACTCCAAGAACTACGCCGAGATCGCCGTCAAAAATCCCTCCACGACCCGCGCCAAGACCAGCGCCACGAACGCCGCAAACCAGAAGGCGGCCAACCAGAAGGCTGTCAGCCAGGACACCACGTTCGAGTTGATGTTAATGTTTCGGGAAGAAGGGGAGCGCAAGGCAGAGATCCGCCGAGTCGAGGAGGACCGCCACTGCAGAGATGAGGCAGGTACGACTTCTCGCTGAGAAGCTCCAGGCGGAGGAGCGTCGTCGCCAGGACAAATTGGAGGCGGACGAACGTGCGCGCCGCGACAAGGAGGATGCAAGGGCTCGTGCGCAGGAGATGATAATGCTCATCGGCGCAATTTTCAAGAAAGAGTCGTTGCGCGAGACTACCACGTGCATCACGAAGGCCTAAGTGCTCCAAACTGTTCGTTGTGCTGCCGAGCTCTGACGAAACGCGGATCATGACACCTCGCGGCTCTCTGTCTAGTAGCGTTACATGGGCTATAGCCTCTGTTAACTCCCAATACAGCTGTAATTCATGTACGAAGACGGCTAAGAGTAGCGTTCATTTCTAACCTTCTGCATGACGCTCGCCATCACCCCAAACTACCGCTGGAAGCTCACCATCACCCCCAACTACAGCGGGAAGCTTGTCATCACCCCCAACTACTGCTGCAAGCTCGCCATCACCCCCAAAGGCTACTGGAAGCTCGCCATCGCCTACAACTACTGCGGGAAGCCGCCATCGGCTCCTACTCACATAGCGGCTGGATACAAGCACCTATAAGCAGAACACGTAAAGAGACAGACACGTAAGAAGGCGAACATCACGTTGAATAGTTACCGATAGGCGCCAGAGACTTGCTCTTCGCGCTACTATTCTGGCAAACCCAGATCCCCGCTGTCTGGATCGGGGATATACCCACGGTCCGGACTCGAAAATTGACCAGTCCAAAGATGTTATTCAGGCGAAGTCCTCGCACCATCGGGTCGTAGGGCAAGGGAGGTTGAGGCGACTGTAGACCTTTTGCATGCTCCCCATGCCCCACTCTGCAGCTTGACGAATTGACGTGATGGCATTATGCAGCGTCCTCGCTCAACTGCGGAGCGACGGCACTATTATGTCGATGTCGCCTTCTTTGAGTGAAGTTAGGATTCGGCCCGTCATCTCCGTGGAGCAAGGGAACGCCGAGTCCGAGACGACGTTCATACGACGCCGGGGCACACGCTGGGATCAAGTAGCTTCTGGCGGAACCCAGGAGATGTGTCCGAGTCATTCCATGACCCCGGACAGTTATGCTTTGACCAAATGTTGCAGCCGTCCGCGGCGAAGCAGATGGTCCTCGTAACGAAGACCGAGTGGGAGCGCGGGAAGATCGAAAATGCAGAGTTGAAGGGGGTATGAATGATTGCGTTCTGCTCGATGTCCGGATACAAGTGTCAGTTTAGATGTCGGGCCGCGGTTGTCTGCGCGAGTCTGCGGGCAATAGCCGCCGGACACACCACCTCATTTATGGCATTTGTGGTTGTATTTTGGCGGACGCCCCGGCGAATATGTCGCCATATATATGATTTATTTCTGGCATAGCTGCTGCAGATAAGCCCCCGCATAGGCTATTTGTGGTAGGCGTCCACCGATCCGTACTACACGAAATGCCGCAGCTTTGATTGGCTTGCTCCGCCATCTGCGTCTTGATATGGGCCGTATTGGGCGTGCGCACCATGGTGGCGGGTCGTCGGGTCGCTCAAGCCGCGTCACAAGCCGCCGCGTGTCACGTTCCCCGAATTGGTGGCTGCGAGCAAAAACCAAAATGACGGTAACAAAAATGTGTTACTTTACAACTGGAAAATACCTGACGTAATAAATGAATACATGTATTATGCCTTTCTCTGATTTTGCCAGTTAAATAGGACTTCTAATTCGGCCTATGATCGGTAATTACGATCTGCTAATTCGCTAGCTGCGACACCAGTAATTCCGGGGTACAGGGAACAGACTTGGAACCAGTCAACCGTGAGGATGCATGGGGACGCTCGCGTCGTACGCGCTAACTACTGCGCGCTTGGCTGTTCTGTTTGCTGCAATAGGTAGCGGATGGACAACGTATCAGTTACTTTAGCGCTTCCGCCTCAGCTGCATTGTCGTCTGAGCGTCAAGTCAGGCGAGCCGTTGACACCATGCCGTGACCGACTGCGTGGGCATGATTTTTTCTTCATGGTACCTGACGGTTACACGGTATTGCTTGGCCACATCAAACGCATATTTGACAGTACAAACGGATTGACGTGACGAAGCTCTTCAAAATAGAAACATGCATGACTCTCAATATAGTTGGATACAAACGTACATACCGCTTCTGGCCATCTTGACCTCTTCGCAGCAGCTACTTTCTTTTCGACATTGCCTGTCAACAAGAACCGGTACCACCTCGCTATGCTTCGCTAAGAGATACCTAGAAGTGTAGCCACCATACTCACAGCTGTCAGTTGAATGTCGTAGACATAGGTGAGAACAATAGAACGCCATCTCAGATCAAGAGAAGAAAAAAGTCGTTCTTTTCAGCGTGAGCGGTCGTGATATCTGCGTTTTTCCTTGCAAAAGCCAGAATGCCGATCAAGCAGTCAGCGAACGGGGATTGGTTGGTCAGCGGGGGCTTGCTGGTTGGCTTTTGTGCATAAAGTCGAACTGTAAAACTGAGGCGAGGTCAGAATTAAAAAAATACCTTCGCAAGAAAAACATAGTGTGTATTGCGCCTTTCACCCATTTTGGCTTAGTCGATGTCTTAAACTGGGATTAACAAACAAGGAGGGTGCCAAGTCTGCTTAGCTATTGTCTGAGCTAAGATTAGGCAGGTCATAAGGCCTTCTAAGACGAAAAAGCCCGAATGCCGGTAATCAACTCGGCATTCGGGGCTTTCTCGCAATAACTTACCCGCTAGCCATCAGATGGAGAGCTGTAACTTGCTTTTACAATGAAAAGTAACTCATACATGTTGTAGACGTCCGTTTTACTAAACTGTAAATACCCCTAAGCCCGATTAAGAAGTCCGAATAGAGTGGCAAAATTAGTGAAAGGGACAATACGCTCAGGCATAATAATACCTTTTGAGAAAACCTGGTCATTTGAGTATCTAATGCTGCCTATGATCAGCGTAGGCGATTTCAATCTTCACCTAATAGTTTCAACTTCCGCTCTAAGGTTTATACGGGTCCTCCGACACATACTTACTCGCCGCCGGGAACTGCCAATTGTTTAGCGAGCTGACCAAAGCAGGAAACGCACTATTGAGTTTGCCTTGCAACTGTTGGTCGACCACTTTGTTGCCGTCCGTGTTGAAGTGGATGCCGTCTACCAATAGCGCATTACGAGCCGCCAGAGGCATGGCATTGAAATATGCATAGAGGTCCAGCACCGGAATCTTGAGAGTGCCGGCCACTTCTACACAGGCGCGAGCATAATTTCCCGTCATGGCGTTCGAGCGATCCAAAAGACCACGCTTTGAATCGGTTCGTTCGGCTGCGTACTTGGCTCTGGCCGCGTCATCGATGTGTGGTGGGGTGATCAGCAAAATATTGGCAGTAGGAGCCACCAGCTTGAACCCGTTGACGATGTTTATCAAATTCTTCTTGTAGTTGTCGACCGGAACGTGCATTTCCGTGTTGCTCCCATTCACCAGCGCCGCATCGTTGGCGCCCAGCCAAATCGTGATGAGAGACGGAGAAGTGTAGGCTTTAGTAGCGATCTCGCTTTTCAGAACGGGCATGACGTAGTTTAAAAACCACTTCGTGTTGTAGCCCGAGAGTCCGCGGGTGATGACGTCGGCGGAACGCGTGTATCGGGCCTGGAGCTGCGCTACCCATCCACGTACAGAGGGGTATGTGCCCTGTTCAGTGATCGAATCCCCGTTGAGCAAAAATACTGGACGTGGTTTGGATAGGGACGGGATGACAGTCGTCTGGGCCTGCACAGCTAAGGCGAGGGCGGCTATGACGGTGAAGCCGACGAAGAGGCCACGCGTCATGTAGAAAGATGCCGTCATTGCGTTGGTTGTAGCCAGTTGAATTGTGAGAGAGGTGGTCGGTTAGTACATGCAGTTTGCCACAAATTTGTTGCACTTGCTTTAGCTGAAGAGGCAACGAAAGGCGATGACGATAGCACTTTTTTACTTGCCCTTGCAGTGAAAGGCTCATGAATGACGAGGGCAGTTTCAAGGCAAACCTCTTCTGGACGTAGGCTCAACAGAATTGATATTGTTCACCGTGCATATGAACGGTCAACTTCATAATATGTTATGAGACTGCGGTGAAAACCCTGGTAAGTTACCAACAAGACTAGCGTACGAATCGCGATGTATGCATACGGCTTTAAAAAGGAACGTCTGCATTTCTTTTGAGCCGTAAAAGATTATGGTCAACTGAAAGAAAACTCCTTCGGAAACTGAAATGTCAACAAGTAAGTTGCTTCAAATGACCTTGTAACTGACTTCGGAATATTGGAGACCAGAAAACTGCTTGCTATTTTCTTGTACTTATGTTGAGTTTTAGTAAGTAATCACTCTTAGGCTTTTGCTTTTAAGCAAAGACCTTGTTCAGGAATAGTGTTGTGCAAATATACTCCTGCAAAACCGTCGTCACCTCAGGAGTCGCAGTCTGCAAAGCTACATGGAGTCGGTGCGGCGTCTGCTGTTAGCTGCAGACTACGACGAAGAGTTCAAAGCTCTTGGCCAATTGGTTCAACCTCAGATTTCAAGTGGGAAACTAGCAGATTTGACCTTCCTGGGCTGTGAGTCTCCCGTTCTGCAATTTGACAATGACGATGAAAGCCGCTACAACTCTCAGTCTTTACTTGAAGATCTGCTGTTTTACTTGGTTGTCCGAAAGTTTGGGGCTGCAGCTGATTCGGCAGGAGGAAAAGTCATTCTAGGGACCGACCAGCAGATATTTGTCAAGTGGAATCAACGTGACGCACAACAACTCGCACACCTTCAGAGCTTCGTCGACACATTTCATAGGTATTTTGAAATGTGTTTTTTTATTGCCTGGTCGGGTCTAACTTTTGTTGGTGTGGATCGTAGTTTGCTACTCGACAGCGAGTGGGATTTCACAACAATCTCTTGTCTAAATCGAGTCGTGAAGCGATTACAAGACCCACGAGCTCGCCAACGCTTTCTAACGTTCACTTTTCAGGTGCTTAGTCAAGGATTGCAGAGTAAAAGTTCACAGGTGCGGAAGTCGCCACAAGTTGATGCCAAGTTCTTCGACGAAGCAGTTCGTCTACTTCTTCTCGGTGTGACGGACTTGTGGTCTGCCATTCGAAAAGACTGCGCGAAATCTGCAGCTACTATCGCATTTCAGTTTCCATCCCAGACTCACATTGAGCAATTTATGGATAGTTTGCTCGGTGTTGCTATCGGCTCTCGAAGTGTAAGTGCTGACAAAAGTCAAGTGACGGCGTGGACGGAACGAGAAGGAGCGTTACTAGCCCTTTCCGTTATTCTGCGGTCGATTAAAGTGCATTTCACCTCGGAATCCACAGTTATTGAGGATCCCAAGGTTTCTCAGGTTAAGGATGATATCATGCTGAGCGCTCGTCGATCTTCAGCAGTGCAGTACCAGTTTGGAGCAAATGAGCGTCACAAATTGACTCAATTGCCGCGATGTATGGTGCAGACGCTAAAGCCAGCCATTTACCAGTGTCTTCGTCACGACCAGCTAAGTGTTCGACTGCTTGCAGCACAATGTTTGGTGGAATATGCCACGCTTTGTGAAGAACCAACACGGCTGCTCATTTTCCAGGAAGTCATCAGCAAACTCAATCGAATGAACCGGAATGACAAGACTAGCGGGAATGGCAGTACTGATAATCTCAACGATTCAGAGCTTTTGGATGCGTTTGAGGCGGAAGGATTGCTGGATGTTCTGGCTCGGATGGTTCCGTGTCTCCCCTCAGTTTTTTTGTTAAAGCACTGGAAGTTTGTATTCCCGACGCTAGAGAAATACGTCATGCACATCGCGTCCAGCGTCCGTCAAAAGAGCAGCAGTGTCGTTTTGGCGTTGGCAACGTTGATTTTAACCACTACCAGAGCGAAATCGGAGAGGGAATTGGCGTCGCATTCAACTTCAGCAATGGACGAAACCTCGTTACAGCTGATTGTACAAATGCTGCTGTGTCTGTCGAACAAACGGAGTGATGAAAGCTCATTCTGCTGGCAACACAGAGAAGGTCGTCTTTTGAGTATTGAAGTTCTTGTGAACGTGCTTGGTGAAAGTCTCGTGGCTTGTCAACAATTATTGAGGTGGAGATCAGATCCTACCAAACTTCAGCAAAGACAATCAAATTCTCCTCGTGGCATACCAGAATTTCACTGGGCGCACGATCGAGCTCAGTGGTCAACATGGGTGCTAGACGATGGTAACATGGACAGTGACCAAGTTTTTGAAGAAAAACAAGAACAACTTTCACTTGTTCAGGAAATCAGCGCTTGGGTGGAGAAGAATCGTGGCCAAAGTGACTTTCCTGCTTCAAGCCAAGATTTTTGGCAACAAGTTCTGAGTGGATGCATTACTCAAACCAAAGAGGCGTTTGAGTCCTCACAATTTGAGCTTCGAAGAATTTCTCGCCAACTTCTTCCTGGGTTGATGAGGCTGGTCATTTGGACTGAACAACTGGAGTTTCTTTCATCTACAGAGACTGAATCTTCGGGTACATCGTGGTGCTGTACATGTGCGAAGTTCACATTGCTCCACTTACGATATTTGAACGAAAGTTTAAATGCTTTGGGTGGCTCTACTTCTGTCTCTGTTTCTCAAAAACTAGAACGGGACTGGGAAATTATGTGGAATGGCATCGCTGCAATTGAAAAGAGCGCGCAGAACCTTTCGGTCGACGCAGAAACGTCAGTGGCTCAAGTAGAGATGCGAGTTTTGGTGTTCCTTTGTTTCGGAGGAGCAGAGAACTCTCGTCAGGTCACCCAATTTTTAGATGGTGCACTTCAATCGATACACTCTCACATTCCCGAGGGTTTCCAGATGGAGGGAAGTACCGTAAGAACGGACAGTTCTTTGGATCGTCAGTTTAGCATTTTCTTGGTGCCAATGTTTCCAGCATTTGTATCAACACTGCAAAACTTGGTTGAACGTGATGATTTGAGTGCAAGTGATGCTGTTCAAGTACCAGAAGCTGGTCTTTCTTGGACTTTTCGATGGATTTGTTTGGAGCGCATTATCGTAGCGTGGTTATCGTGCGATGACATGATGCGTTGGATCACAATGAACAAGTCCGAGGCTGAATCCAAACTGCTGGAAAGTCTTCGTATGCTGCTTCGTTTGTTGAACTCTCGGCAAATATTGGCTGAAGTGCACGAAGAATTTGGCCAAATTATTCAGTGTCTTAACGACACCTTCGCTGCTCCTCAGATCAAGCTTAAAGACGCAACCTTCACGAACTTGCTGGTTATTTATCTGCAAATGTGGCTGTCGTGCACTACTAGCGATCACGACAGCTACAAGAAGCTGCTGAGTTCAATAGTCAGGCTTTACAGCCAGCGACAGAAGTCTCTCGACGTATCTGAAGTCAATCCAAAGTGCTCAGCAGTTGCATCCTGGAATGACTGGGATGAGGAGGACGAGGCAGTTCATCAACCATCTCCAATTAGCATTGTACGAGAACCCCAGGGTGTGCCGATTCAAGACGTCCTGTTTCAAGAAATACTACAGACTCTCGATACCAGCCAACTGAACCTGTTCAACGAGGCAGTACGCGCTCATGGTACTGAAGATCTTTCTGCACGGATGCAGCAGCAGATTGAAGCGTGTCTGAATCTGTAGTTATCTACAACAACAAGTATCACAAGTATTCAATTCAACTGCAGAACACCGAGCGCAAATACTAAATCCGTCTTCACTTTCCGACTTCCACACTCAAAGTGCTGAGCTCCACAAAGTTCCACATCCACATGCAGTGAGCCAGTGCCAAAATCACGACGACAACCGACAGTGCGATTTCCCACGTCAGTATTTCTTCTAGCATCCCCTTTTCGTCAACCCTGCCGTTTTCTTCTTCTGATTGTCTCTCCGTTTCTTGTACTTCGTACAATTTGGTAGATATCTCCCCGACTGTCGAAGTTCTTCTTCTCCACTGCTTTCATCCAAAATGTTCCTCTCCGGTTCGAAGTCGCTTGAACTGAGCCGTTTAGCTCGCGGTCCGTCACTTGTGAAGTAGTCCACGATAATCTGGTTCGACAGTGACGCGTCTTCATCTGGCAGCATTAACGTGGTCCCAAGAGCTTCGTCAGCTATTTCAACCTCGTCTTGTTGCGTTTCCTCCATTTTCTCTTGCAGTTTGGTGCCAATTTCTAGCAGATTGGAGATCGACCGAGTGCAGGTCGAAAGCCGTCACTATCAGAGAGTTCAACCGTCGCATTGGTGAATCTGCTTCAAGATCCTTTTCCCATCTTGAAGTGTTCGTCGACAGTTTATTTACGGGATTTATCCACTCGAGTCCCGTGTTCGTCAGTGGTGCAGCGGAATGAGCATTGAGGGTGCATCATACCGCACCATTCGCTTCGTGTGTGGGGGTTGCAATGACAACACGACGTCAACTAATTCTTTAGAAGATGCGGTGACGACTGCGGAGCCCAAATTGAAGCGACGACGCGTTGAAGAGACTTTCGTCGTGGACGCGCGACTTGTGGAGTTGATTCGCGACCTCGACGAAGCCAACGAAGACAATGACAAGCATTACGGCCTTTTCGTATGGCCGTCCGCTCTTCTGCTGTCCAAGTTTGTCGGTCGCCAAGTAGATCCGCTTTGTCGTGGCAAAGTTGTGCTGGAATTGGGTTGTGGTACTGGACTGCCGTCCATTCTCGCTGGCTTGGGTGGAGCTGCGAAGGTTTACCTAACAGACCGACCTGATGCCGTCGACATCCAACGCAACGCAGAAGCAAATATCAAGTTAAATGGGATCGAAGATCGTGCTGAGTTCGTTGGATTGGGCTGGGGCGACATGCTCGTATCAGAAGAAATGCTTGCCAAGTTCCGAAGTGTCCAAGTTGTTCTCGCCGCCGACTGCTTCTACCAATCTGAAGGTAACAAATTGCAATTGCAAACTTCCCATTCAACCGAACAACTTCTAACTTCGGCTTACTTAGATTTCGAGAAAGTGATCGCCACTGTCGCGCTCATTTTCCGCTGCAGCGCTTTCGCTTCCTGCAAATTTTACTTTTCCTACCAGTTGCGAAGTATCAACCGCTCGCTCGCTCCGATACTTTCCCGCTGGGGATTATCAGCAAAGTCAATCGACAAGAGGCAACTCGTTCTTGAGGACGAGCAAGACTTTGACAGCATTTACCTGTACGAAGTCTCTAAATAAATAAATAAAAATTGGTGGCTCAGCTTCGCCTTTTATCTTATTTCTCTCACAGTTCCCTACTTCTAAAGTTTTTCCACGTAGGAAAGTGTCCCTCCCACAAACTAGAGACGTTCGTGGAGCTCTCGGCAGCCTCTTCAGCCTTTAATGGGAGGTTCCTGTTATTCCCCGACCAAAGCAGCGGGTCCTAAAGAACGAGTGCGACCGTGGGGCTCTGCTGTCCACCCGTTACCAAATAAGACCCCAAAAACACCTAAAAGCCGGGGATTTCCTCAACAGAACTCGAGAGTTATAATCCATTTTCACATCCTCGCCACCAAAAATAATCACAAATAAGAAAATCTAACCAAGTCTTCCAAATGGCTCGTTCAAGTCGCAGCGTGTCATTCTGTGTTTCCATTCGCTTAAATTGTCCCTTTTCAGCCAATCAAACGCGCGTAAATGCCGCCGAGCCTGCTCCACCGCACACTCAAATCTTCTACGAGACAGCTCATGTTCGCCCGAGTTGCCCGCGCCGCCTCCTTCGCCGCCGTGCGCCGCACGCCCTCCGTGGCGCTGCGAGCGCTGCAGACGCGCGAGAAGACGTCGCTCGCGTCGCTGCTCAGCGTACGTCGCTCATCTCGTGAAATTCCGCCCACAAACAACAAAAACCCACTTCTCTAACCTGAAAAACCCAATTTGACAATAATTTTGCAATACAGCGCGAGGTCACCGAGGAGAAGGCCAACTGCTTCGAGGAGGAGGACCTGGAGGCTCTGCGCCTCAAGGTGGAGAAGGTGTTCGCACTGAAGGAGGCTCCTGGCAACATGGACATCCTGCTCGAGAACTCCGTGGACGGAGAGGACATTAAGATCAAGTTTAACGCTCAGGACACCGTGGAACTGGACGAGGACGAGGAATACGAAGAGGAGGAGGAGGGAAATGACCAGGAGGAGGTCGAGGAAGAGGACGAAGAGGAGGAGGACGAACTGCCCGGCGTCCGCTTCACGGCCGACGTGATCCGTGACAACAAGGGGCTGCAGTTCGACTGCGTGGCCAGCAGCAACCTCACGGTGGAGCGCGTGCGCTACTACGGCGACTTCGCCAAGGACGACAAGGACGAGACGCAGTACTTCGGCCCGGACTTCATCGACCTGGAGCTCGACGTGCAGGACAAGTTCTACGGCTACCTGGCCGAGCGGAAGATCGACGACGAGCTGGCCCAGTTCATCGCGCAGTTCGCCGACCTCAAGGAGCAGCGCGAGTACCTCAAGTTCCTGGAGAACGTCCAGACGTTCGTCAAGCACTAAACACAGCAATCGGGATAGCGTATTGTTGCAATGCTGCTTGAGGTTCGGAGCCACCCCACAGTGCACAAAATAAACAGTTAGAGCCTCAGCCACTTGCCATTTACAGTCCTCTCTGTGCTTCGCTGCTGCTTGCTGTCCTGACTAACCTTGCATGCCCGACATGACGCTCTGCATGAGCTGCGAGACCTTGGGGTTCGACATGTGACGCATAGCGGCCGACGGGCCTTCGCTGTCCACGTCGCGGAAGAAATCTGCCAGGTCCGGGTCCGATCGCGCCGCCACGAGCTCAGGGCTGTTCATGAGGCCGCTCATGTCCGGCATGCCACCAGCTCCAGCACCAGGGGCAGAAGGGGTGCACCACCGGCAGCGCCACCACCCATGAAGTTGTTGAGCATGTCGGGGTTCTGCATCATGTTCTGCGCCATCTGCATCATTTGCGGGTTCTGCATCATACTCTGGGCCATCTGCATCATCTGCGGGTTGTTCATCAGGCCAGCAAGGCCACCGCCACCTCCGCCGAGCATGCCCGCCAAGCTCGACAGGTCCGGCATGCCCCCAGCGCCACCAGCAGCAGCCGTTGGGGGCGCAGCACTCGTCGTCTGCATCTGACGACGCTTGCGCTCAGCCTCAGCCAGGCCATCACGACAAGCCGCGTTGGAGTTGTCGACCTCCAGACCACGACGGAACGAGTCAATAGCGCCGTCAAAGTCCTGAAGCTGCAGCTGCGCACTGCCCATACGGGAATAAGCCTTCACGTACGCCGGCTTGAGCGCAATGGACTTCTCGCAGTGGTCGACCACGTCCATGTACTTGCCCAAGTACGTCAAAGCCGCCGCCAAGTTCGAGTGGTAAATGTGGGACGAAGGTCCCTCAGCCGACAGCTGCAGCGCCTCCTTGTACAGCTTGGCCGCTCCCTCGTAGTCCTGGCGACTCAGCGCGGCATTGCCCTGAGCCTTCACCTCCTCCGCCTTGGCCTCCTTCTCCTCCTGACTCAACTCTGGCTTCACATCTCCGAATTTCTCCTTAAACTTGGCCAGCGCCTTGGTCGTCCTTGCAGCATGTTCACTGGTTCCAGGGGCCGCGTCCTTGAAGAAACCCTTGGCTTCCAGTTTCGCCACCCACTTCCTCCAGAGCTCGGGGTCTGAAAGTAATAAAACCCAAATTGAAAATAATCAGCCAATCAGATCTCTCCACTTTCTTATAAAAACCCGCCACGTACGCTTCTTCACCACGGGATCATCGTCCGCCGCCTCCTTCTCCACGCCCGTCTCCAGGTTCAGCGCCTTGAGTCCCGCAGCGAAAATGTCGTCGAATGACGCGTCGCCGTTGACCGCCAGCTGTCGTTTCTGCTCTTCATTGTGAAAATCCACGCCAAATGTTGCACTAGTGGAAAAATAATTAAAAATAAAAATAACATTAGACAAAATACGATCATATTGCCTAATTTTGCAGCTTGTAGGGCGAATTCAGCAGCGAGACTTACGTGAGGCTGGAGAGCGCCGCGTCCACTTCCTGTGCGTTTACACCCTCACGCGTCTTGAGCGCGTCCACCCACGCCAGCGCGTTGAACAGCGTCGTCTTGGTCGCCACGTCCATCACTTCCGAAGTAAATCAAAATATTCTCCCTTTCTCGAAAACCAACCCTTTTCATTGGTTGAAATAGATTTGATCCCAGCCAATCGAATCCCACGTATCCAAACGCTTCAACTTGAGATGGCTACATTTTTGTATCAATGGAGGAAGAGGCGGTGGCGAATGAGGCGGCGATTCTCGAGCGGAGACTCGAGATCCGCAGCAGTTTGAGGGCTATAGAGAACTCTCTGAGGGAAGCTGGGGTGGCTACAGATGGGTACAATAGCGCGTACCTATTGGAGTCACCTACTGCCCACTATGACCACCAACCAACCAGTTCACTCTTCTACCAACGGACTGAGGACGTTTCTCGTGATATTTTAGCGCGTTCTGCAGCGCTTCGCTTTGATTTTGACCCTCCGGATGCAGTTCGACATGAGTGGAAGTTGTCACCATTGGGAGAAGCCAAATGCCGAAGGATTTGGACCCTTTTGACGCCGATGGGGACGAAGCGTGGACGTACGAAGAGTTCCAGGAGTACATGGCAGCGGTGAAGTGTTCGGATGACTCGGTGGAGATGAGGGCGTTTACGGAGAGTGCAGATGTGTGGGCTATGTATATGAGCGACATGTGTGAGCTGGACGAGGAAGAGAGGCTGACGTTTGACGGGTTTGTCATGTACCGAGAAATGGTTGAAAATGAACGGCCTTTGGCACGAGATTTGGAGTCGTTGGGGATTTCGTTGGAGTGGGAAGAAGAAGAAAGTCTGGAGAGGATGAAACAGCTTTTTGACGAGTATGTGGACGAGTCGACCGGCTCGGTGACTGCCAAAGCTGCGCAGTATTTGCTAGCTGAGTTGGCGTTTGTCCTGACAAGTGATGAAACAACTGGGATTATTGAGAGGAGATACCAGCATGCGCGGTGCATGACATTTATACAGCAGCTGAAGCGGACGCTGCGATTGTTTGGATATCGACAGAAGTCAGCATTACGGTTTACACATGAAGGAAATGCTCGAAGTGGGCAACGTGAGGAACAGCCTCGAGTTTGCAAGGTTGGATTCTTGAGTCTGGTCTTGTCGTCGTGGTGTCCGGCTGTAAAAACGGTAAGTGGTTACTTCGATGTAGCTAGGAAATTGATTCGGTACTGAAAAACGTGAATGTGGTGAAGCGCTGGCGAAAAATCGTTTTGCGGTGCCGTTTGCAGTCTTTTTGTGCGTTAAGACACCTCAAGCGACGAGCTCGGTGGGTTTTTGACCATGTACAGCGAGCAGCGAACACTGGGCTGTTATCTGCGAGTTGTCTACAGTCTGGCACTCCGGGGAATGATCGAGGTGACTACATGGTCAAATTGGATGTTGGGCCCAAATTCTCCACAGCTGCTACGGTTCATCTCGCGTACAACTCGGACGCTGACTGTAAGTAGTTTGCGTTTAGAGGGACGAGCAAAACTAACGGGTATGTTTTTGCAATAATGCGTAGCTGCTGCTACACTTCATGAGTTGAAATATCTGGAGCGAGGTGCTGAGTGTTTCCTGTATGTCGATTTTACCTGCCGAAGTGGCACAAAGGTTGGTGCTTGCTGAATCAAGCTGTTGGTAGTTAACCCCAAGGAAACATCTAATTGGTTTGTATGGGGTTATCTTACTGCAGATAGCGACGCCCAATTGCTAGTTGATCGCCTAACCTGGTTCATCGGCGAATTTTTTGCGATCACATTGAATCGCTGCCGTTCTTCCACCGATGGTTTGTCACTCTACCGACAAAACCTCAGCTACGCATGGGGCCATCGAGTAATGGAGCTGGTGGATCCTCGTCAACGGTGGTTCGACTCGTGATCCTGTTCACTGGCGAGATGGATTTGTATCATGTGATGCAGTCGCTGAATTTGCCGTCGTCCATGCAGTTTGACCACCTTTACAGCGCTTTCGCTGCGCTGGCTGTGCAGTCATTCACTTGAGGATCTTTTGGTAACGAAGAACCTCAATCTTGGTTCGCAATGGTCCTGTCGAACACAAATGGATCTACGGTTGAACCGACAGGCATGGGCTCAAATAATTTCCCAGGTTGCGCATCAGCTCGAAGCTGATCTGGCTCATGAACGCGAGGATGCAGAATACATCGCACAAACCAAAGCTGACCGTGAGCAGAAGAAGAAAAATCCGTGGTACCAAATCAAAGAAGACGTCAATCTGTATCAACGCAGTCAAATGATCAGCCTAGCAATCTCCAGAATTCTCACGATGAAAGCGTTAAAACTGCGAATGGAGAACAATTATTGATCAACTCGCTCCGTCGCATTGCTCATGCGCTCGAACACTCACAACATGTTAGTTCAATGTGGGCGTTTACAAACCTGGGGACTGCATTGCGAGAGAATCAGTGGTTTCGTAGTGCTTTATCACCACAATGGCATGAACTTCTCACTCACGTACTGGAGGCTCCAGGAGGCCTCGCTAAGGAGTGGAAGGCCAAAGGAGATTCGTTTCGAGCTGAATTTGCGGATACGAACTATGCTTTGGCTGGTGCAGCTCGCCAGACGCAAGGGCGCCGTTCATCACGGGCTGCTGCGTCTTCAACCGAATTTACTCTCGGACCTCTCGCGGCTGCAGCATCTAAGAATCCGCCAACATCGAGGGTATCGGAGACGCCAAAGTTAACAACACGGCGCAGTCAAACGCCATCCGAGACGCCAACAGCACGGAGCAGCCACAGTCAACACGAACCGAACCAATCTACCAGCGAATTGCCCGAGGAGAAAAGCACCGAATATTTGCTGCTTGAGTTCTACGACTTGTGCGCTCGACATCTGCAAGGGGTGCATGTTATACGTGCTGAGGCCGGGACAAGCGGGGTCACCTGCGTTTTTGAAGGCTGGAACGTTTTCAGTCTGCTGCCGAGAATTCATCAAGGCCACATCGCCAGGAAAGCCTCGCTCGTTCGATCCGGCACCTTTTCCTCACGACAATCACTATCCAGCCCAAGCGGAATGCCCCATTAGCTGCGCAAGTGGAATGTGAAGTGCGGTACAGTATCTTGCACGCCCGACAACTTATCTACTTTCTGCATATTACGGCGCATGAAAGACACCAATGCTCAAGCAGATCAGATCTTGGTCTCAACAGAACGATCCCATGTCGAAGGATAGTTGGTACTGCCCTAGGAAAATAAAAAGTAAAAAACCAAGGGCGCTATTTTATCATCATCTCTGCCGAGGAACTGGCATGCACACTACCATGATATCCACAAAATTAGAAGCGACAACTTACAACTAATTGAGTGAATGAGCGAAGTCGGAAATGCGTTTTCTCAACAGAACAGCCAGCTTCACTCTGGTGTTGGTACTGTACTCCCGGAAGCGATCGTCACTCTTCGACATGAACCACTCCTTCGTGCAACGGACAAACAAAATGAACTACCTACTAATGTATACACAATATGTGCGGGGGTAGGCGGATGGTCAGTGTAACTATGACAAAGTGTAATGCTCACATAAGGAGGAGAGACCAAAACGGCCCTCGTTCCTTTCACTAGGTAACAATTAAGTATCTTCACTCCATCGCCAGCGCTTAGAAACGCTCTATAGAAATACACACACGCATCGACTTCTACACTACGACACAGTGCGCACCGGCGTCGTTGGATCCTGCAGCTTGTGGTCGACGAGGCGAAAATCGAAACTGAACGCGATAGTCGAGAGCGGCAAACTGAAAACTGAAGGTGGTGGTCCACAGCGGCCCAATCCGAATGTGCCCCCAAATGTCCAATTCGCAGACGCTGATTCGCCAAAATTGGGGCTCCAGATGATTGGCAGAAATTGTTTTCGCTCGTGATTGGTCGAATTACAATATGCAATTTACATGTAGTTTACCGTATTGTTGACAGGTATAATGGCCGAAGATACGCTCTTAAAGGTGCTGGACGTCGACGTGTGTGTAGACGCCCATCCTCGCATCGGAGCAGACTTCCGAACTGGTGACAATCAAACAATCGCAGTGTGCTCCAGCACCCGCGTGGTTGCGATTGCAAACGGCCGCTTCGTCGACTTGTACGGCGCCAGTGCCAACTCGTCGCATCCCTTCGCTTTCCAGCACCAAATTTCAATTGGAGAGCACGTAAATCACGCCCCAAAGGGCCAAAAGCTCAGCGGTGGGGGTTTCAATGTGAATATTGTGGTAGCCACTTGTGTTGCGTTCCCCGTTCCTGGTTTTCTGCTGGTTGGGGCTGTCGTGGAAGTTCCAGAATCCGAAATTTCGGGAAATGAAGATATCGGTGAAGCTCGTCGAGAGGTTTTGCTGCTTGGGTTCAGGTTGTACGCAGGGTCTGCGTCTCAATTTGTGGATGGTGCCACATCGGTGCAAGTTCATTTCAGTTTTGTGGAACCGTTGGTGGGGGTTCTGGGGGTATTCGCTGTTTTCAGCCTTGTCGTCGTGAGATGACGCGGGATGCTGGATCTGTGGCGGCTTTTTTCCACGACTCGAATGCATTTGGCGTTTTCAGCTGGAAAGAGCGATTTAGTGATCGTCAGATGTGCTTAGCCCAGCTGAAACATAGATCGGAGACGCTGGTTGCTGCAGAGTGCAGTCCTGACGGTCGATATTTGGTTCTTGGAGACGCTAAAGGGCGATTGTCGCTGCTTTCTTTTCCAGAATTGAGAGAGGGGTTAAGTGGCGGGTATGAGGAGGTAACTTCAAAGAAGAAGAAGGTTGGAGGCAAGCGACTGGATATTGGAGTGTGCTCTCGGTCTGGTGTCACCACGCGTGACAATCCTCTAGAGAACGTACGACTTGTCCACACTGCAGCTAACGCTGGTGCGAGTTGTCCATATACAAGTTTGCGCTGGTGGGTTGTAGGTGCGCCAGATCAGCAAAAACAATTTATTTTGGCTGGTAAAAAGATGGATCGCTGACCGTACGTGACTGCGAATCGTCCAGTTCTGAACTTGACAATGAAAACTGATGTGGAAATGTGCAGGTGTTCAAAGTCCAAGAATGCGAAAAAGAAAGCTCCGTTATCGAGCTGAAGATGATCCAGGTTTGCTAACTGTACGACTGTAAGAAAAACTTAATTCGTGCCTAACTGATGATATACTACTTGTTTTTCTCGGCTAGATGTATCCTGGCTTAGCCTCCGGTGCACATGACGTCATACGAAGCATTTCTGAGCCGGTGAAAATGGCTACAGCAAATAATTCTTGGTTTGAGTTTTGCACCATCTCGGAAATGCGCTGGAGAACTTGGCGGGTCAAAATCAAAGAAATTAACGAAGGACCTTCCAAGCGGTACCGAATGATCTGGCCGTCGGTAAAAGACTCCCTTGAGTTCTCGGCATTCATGGTGGGTATTTATTTGCACTAACAACAACCTTGCATTTATCTAACGTTGCGGAGTTTGACACGTTGCTGCAGATTCGAGCTGAGAACATTCAAGGTATTGCAGTAGTCTCTACCTGTACCGATTTCTCGAGACTTGTAGCAAAGGCGCTGTCGGACACCACTTCAAACCACGTGGCTCGGTATCCGATTTCGTTGATGATAGCAGATAACCGTCTGCAAGTGTTTGGGCTGTTGGCTGTGGCTCCTATCGGAGTTTTATCAGGATCCGAAAGCAGTGCAAATGAGCTCAATGAATGCGATATTGGTGCTGGAAACAGCGAGGACAAGGGAACTGCAGAAGTTTCGTCCGATGCCAAGTCAGAGGGCGTTGAAGACGAAAAGCTACCCTCGGGTCCCACTACAATCCAAGATAAGTACAAGCTTCCTCCGATGGAGTGGAAGTCCAACGATTCTCCAGTAATTGCTGACAACCACAACGGAGAGCGGAGTGAAAGCCAGGGAGTTGGTGCAGGCAGCACTATCCGACCATCAAAAGTTAGTCGAATTGACTATGAGCGGCGGGTTACTTCTGTCGTACAGCGTGTTGAGACTCTGGGTGGTGTCATGAAATCGATGCGGACATCCTTTCAGCTTTTTTCGAGCGATGTCCAGCAGCACATGAGTCTCCTTTCGGAACAGCTTGAGGAGATTAGTCGCAGACGAGTCACAAAAGAAACTGCCCGCCTGAAGAGACCAAACGACCATGGAGAAGAGCTTCCTGCAAGCGCAAGCTGAAGTGGCTCGTTTCGATGCTGGAACGCGACTTCAAGGGAGTGAAGTTGGCTCCAATAACCAGACGCCTTCACCTGTGATCCCTCGTGTGGCGGACAAGTACGATCCGGATCATCCGGATGCCGACTGGGGAGGTTTTGTCCAGCGTTCATACAAGAAACGTTTCTACACGAACCAATCTTCTGCGTTAGATGTAAGGAGTTCTGTTCTGTTTGTCGATATCAAGGAGCTTGACTCAAGTTTTGCAATCGATATACACAGAACCTAACCTACGATGAGAAAGGTGGCATTATGCCCCGTGGGTCGACTGAAAGTACAATGACGTCCGGAAAGAAGTTATTCGAGTTTCAACAGAGTTTCTCCGGTGAGCAAGTCCCAGATATTCCCTTCCAAAGTTCTGTTTACCAGGTTAGTAGCTCATCGATCAGTCCGACAGTGGGGAACCGTTCTTCTGAGTAGCTTGGTTTGTAGGTGGGACCTGGGAGCGATACTAGCTGTAGCGACTGGAAGACGTGAGTGAACTATGGTGAGAAGGATATTATGTTCACACCTTGATTAACAATGTCGGCATTTTGCAGATCGTATGCGTCCCAGGCATCGATGGAGGCTACGTCTAGAGACAACTATGTGCTGGGAACTCGCCAAAATTCGCAGCACAAGCGCCACGTAACACCAATGGTAAGTATCGTTCATCTGAAAAAGCTGTGGTAGATACTAACGCAACACAACGTTGTAACCAGTACGAGCCAGGTCGTGGAGTACGTCAAAATTCTTCACGCACTCAGTCCCCTGCATCTCCATGGGAAGGTTCATCGTCAGCGCTAAGTGGAAGTGGCAGCAGTGGATCACTCTCTGGGCGCCGAGTTGACTCACGTCGCTCCTTACTTGCGGGTATTGGTAAACTCGTTGCAGCAGAAGACCTCAGCGGAATTCTATCGTGAGTTTTCGCTGAGAATCCAACCCAGCTTCGCTACGCTGGAGATGCTCAACTCTCGTTTTGATATTTGCAGACCACCAGAACGACATCTATCGGAGAGCTACGCGAACCAAACATCGAAGACGCTACTAGCCGAAAACTAGTGAGTACTGAAGCACTTCGTAGAAATTGTAGATTGAGTTTGGACTAACCTTGTCGTATCCGCAGCCATGAATCAACAGTGGGGTATACTGGCCGCCGAAACATGCCAAAGTAGTGAGTGAACGAAGAAAATGTGAGCCATACTGTTGAGCTGATTAAGAACAGTAGGAATGAGAACACTATCACGCGTTCTACATCGAGTGCATGTCAATCCGTAGGGCCACGAGGCTAATGATCGCCCCCAGGAAGGAGAGAGCACCTCCCACGAAAACTGGTAGCGCATAGCCCAGTGACGTTTCCACCAGCGCAGCACCAACGAGGAAATTGAGAAGTTGGCCAACGCAATTGGCCGAGTTGACTGCACCCACATACATGCCGACCTGTGCAGTACAGCCGAAGACGTGCACGATGATGGGGACAATGAGTGCGAACATCGTAGCTTGAGTGATGGCAGTGAGCGAGACGATCGTCACATTCAGCGCGACAACCTTCGTGAACGCCATGACCATCAGTAACGCCTGTGGGATACACGCCACCGTGATGACCCAACGCGCACCCAGATGAGAAACCATGAACGGGATCAACCACGAATAAAGGTATCCGAGAACGTTGAACAGCAAGTCCGCGAGGCCTCCAGCAACCTGCACACCGTCATTATAGCGCTCTTGCTCTGGAGTACAGTGAATCGGGCCGCAAATGTCTGCATCCGTCGAGTTACCTCCGAAGACTTCGATACCAAAGAATTGACCCTTGTTACCATTGTAGGCTGTGAACCCGAACTGAACGCAGAAAAGCACAACGCAATAGATTGCCAGCGGACGGGGCAGCTTCCTTAATCCGTGGAAGATGCAACAGAATGCTTCACCAATGCGTTCCAGCGTGCTCGGAGCTTTTTCTCCTGGACCCAGCTCCATATCCTTAGAAACTGGCACTTGTTCCTTGGCAAACACACAGACGACACCGACACAAAGCAGCATCGTCACTGAGAGCATGCCGAGAAACCAATGCAACGTCAAGTGAGCGGCTCCGAAAAAGTAGATGTACCCAGCCACCCAGATGGAGCCAAGCGTAGAACTCGCCTGCCCGATGCTGGCCCCAAGAGTCTGTCGGTCTCCCGCAAAATCCGCAATGATGAGGAAAGCCGGCGTTTGGACGACATTGACCGTAATGTCCATCCACGTGTAGAACAAAACGGTAAGACAGGCAGTCCACGGACGAGATTCAACCCCCGAGTCACCAAGCAACTCTCCCAGCTCACGGGTGTACCCCATCAGCATCCAGCAAGCTGCACTTGTGACGGCTCCGTAGATCAAAAACGGACGGCGGCGGCCCCACTTGCACGAACTTCGATCGCTGAGGACACCGATTGTTGGCGCGACGAGAATACCCGAAAGCGGGCCGATCAGCTGTGTGAGCTGCACTGCAAACGGTGGCAGCATGGTACCGAGATAGGGGCCGAGAGCAGCCCACTGCGCCGACCAAGCCATGTTGATCGCCATCCGCGGAAGGGAAAGGAGCACCAGCATCGCCACCGAACACCCAGTTGTATGTTTGGTCTCGCCGGAATCGCTGAGCTCCAGGTGTGAGAACGTCGATAACCTTGGAGGGTGGTCAGGCAGCCCCAAAGCAGTCGATTCGCGGTGAGGTGGCGACTCGGCAGGGTTGTAGACGGGGGTGGTTACTTCGATGCTGGTGGTCATGGCGTCGATGACTGTGGCTTGCAGCAGCGCTTGTGTTGACGCTTCTTGGCGAGCAAACGCAAATTCACAAATGAGCTTATCTGAGAAGGTTTGGGAAAGAAGCTCGTCGGCCTTGACCACAACACTGACATGTTCAAGGTCAACGATCATTTAGTCTCACAATCATGCTTCGAGCGTGCGGCCACTATTTGTTGCGACGTGCTCACCGTCGTGCCGTTATCAGAAATCGCCTCGTCCTTCTCCTCTTGCACACGAGCCGCTCCACAAAATATCACCTTTTCCCTGACTTCCTTCTTCCACCAGCCAGATCCGACGAAAAGTAACCATCAAGAGCTGCCGTTTGTACCACATCACGCTGTTGTTCTCCTCGAAATGCCCCGCATCGAAAATGGTAGGCGGAAACACGTCGATCGAACAAAATACACAAACTGCACCTATTGAAACTCGTCCCCTTACGCCGTCGGATTGGGTTTATTCCCACGTTCTCGAGCTTCCTGCATGGCCTGACGCATTCGCTCCTTGGTCCGTTCCTTCAAATTCCTGAAAAATGCCATATCGTCCTGCAGTTCCACCATCAACTCATGGTTCATGCCAGTCGTCTGTGCTTCTCTATAAGCTCTGCGTAAGTTCTGCAAAATCTCGAGCACGTCCTTCAAATGATGCGTGTCTCGATCTCGTTGCTCCGTCATCTTGTACCATTCCTGCAGCTGCATCCTCGTCTTTCCGAGCCGGATGGACTCCATCAACTGGTCCGTCACGACCGTTCTGCAACTGCCGCACAATTGTCCGTCGGCCACCACGTTCTGCGTGTACGAGTTGGCGATCCCACTCAGAATCTCCAAGTCTGTTGTGGGATTGGCCGACGTTTTGCCCAAAGTTGGTGGGTACTGCATCGGCAGCACCTGAGCTGTTTCATAGAACCCTTGCAGCTCCGAAGCCTCGTTCTGAGTCTGCGTCTGGATCGTCATCGTCGGTAGCTTCCGTTTACCGGTATTGGCCATATTGACCAGCTGGGGTTTGGGGTCTTCGTCGTGCTCGTTTTGGGCTCTTTGGTTCTCTCGCAGCCCATTTGCGGCCGTATTTTGGGTCCCGTCGAATTTGCGCAACAAGTCAATGTATCCACTTTTGTTGTCGTTGGCGTTCGGCCCCTTTTTGATGGGTCGCAGGCAGCGGCGGTAGCACTCCGCGCGCAGGTCGTGGGCGCGGTGTCGATCGTACGGCTCCTGCAGCCGCCGCAGTTTGCCCTCCCCGTCCGCGTCGCTCGACAGAAGAGAGTCGATGTCGCCTCCGTTGCTGTTCGCGTCCATCGCCGTTCCGAATTAAAAGTGGCAAAATGGTGGGCACCACACCAAGGTGTAGCCATGTCGTGACTATCACTCTGTTCCCCATTGCGACTTCCGCATTCTAGAGACGCCCCCTTGCTGCTCGAGATGGCAGCCTCGCGCTCCGTGCTGCTGAGCGACATCCAGAGCGTCCTGAGCCTCGCGCGGCGGCGTCACGGCTTGCTACTGTCCGGAGCGTCCGGTCCGCGCTCGAAACAGGTGCGAAGAGCGGCGTGTTAGCGGCACAAACCGCTCCTAAAAGGGTCCAAAAGGCTAATTCTTCACCTTGTTATGACTGTAGGAGAGCCCCTGGCCGTTTTCCAGAGCTTTTCTCTACTGCGCGGGCGACTGCTGCGATGCGAGAGTGCGTGCGCTGCTTCCCGCTGCTTTCTGCGCAGATGCTGACCCTTTTCCCGCCGTTTTGGACGCAGATATGGCCGAGTTGTCTCCTGTGAACGTCGTCAAGCCGTTCTTGGACGCGATCCGCCACGAACACGCCAGCAGCACCGTCACTGGGGCCGCACTGCAAGCGGTGATGAACCTGCTGCACTCGTGGGCCTGGACAGAGGCCAAGGACCAGAACGCGGCGGCCGACGCCATGTCCGACATCGTTGACGCCGTGAGCCACTGCAGGTTCCAAGAAACGGCCATCGAGAGCGACCAGAACGTGCTGGTGTTGGTGGTGCACGTGCTGCACGCTGTGGTGCGCTCGCCGTGTGGCGCCAGACTCTCGGACCACTCCATGTGGCAGCTGGTGGAGTCGCTTTACGCGCTCAGTCGCGGCAATCGGCACGACGTACGTGGCCAATTGGGGGTAAAACAGTGCTGAGTACTGATTTATTATGTTGTCTTGTGCAGCCGCATATTACGCTGCCGCTGCGGTCGACGGCGACGAACTTTCTGCACGACACGGTGGCGTTCATCTTTGAGAACCCTGCCATCTATTCAAGTTTGGCGCCTGCGGAGATTGTAGCGCCGTCTTCGTCGGAGCCTTTGAGACCGGGATTTGGACTGCCATGTGCGGTGAAGGTCGTGGGGTTTCTCTGTCAGAAACTGCACCAGAAAAACTATTTGCCACCTCCTGCTACAGACGCACCTGCGGCACCGACAGGAAGCACAGCAAGCCGGCGTGAAGTGTTGCTGTCGTTTAGTCTCCTCCAACGTGCGCTCGTTGCATGCGATGCGGAGCTGATTACGAGTGTTCCTTCGCTGATGCTTTTCATCAAGGACGACCTGTGCAGCGCCATTTTGCGCTACTGCCGCCTCGGGTACGCTCTTCTCTTCGTATTTTTTGCTCGTGTTGACCTAACTAATATTTGCATCTTTTGAACGGTATGAGCAGTGCCTGCGCAGAGCTCAAGATTCCAGTGTTGTGTCTGGCAATCATTCGACTACTTTGGTCAAAGCTTCGCTCGGAGCTTAAAATGCAGGTGGAGGCAATTTTCAACGGTGTATTCTATCACACGTTACATTGGAGTCTCGCAAATATGGATGTGAACACCCCAGATTTTCCGCGTGGAGATAATGCGACCCCACCTACTGGAGATGCCAATGGTCACGTAGATGACAACCCCGGTACGGTTGTTGAAGCCGCCCTTGATGAGTTCTCTGGAGACATGCTATCGAAAAGTCGATTGTACAACATCTCGTTTGAAATCCTGGAATGTTTGGTGGATTTGCTTGCGGAGGCTACGCTGCTTCCGGACTTGTACGTAAACTACGATTGTGACGGTAACCGCTGCGACTTGACGCAGAATTTGTTCGAGTTACTTTCTCAGGTAGCGCAGCAATCTCATGTGGCTTGTTTTGAATCTCACGAAGAAACGCATTTCTTGTGGGCCCAAGCTATTGGAGAGATTGCCCTTCGCGGAATGTTCAACGCACTATATGTTGTTCATCTCCGCACAAATCCAGAACCCTTATCTGTGAGTGGCGACAGCAGCAATGGACCAAGCGACGAGGAGAATGTTGAGGATACTTTGCTTGTGGGTCAGGAGGAGCTAATATCCCCTCCTGCTGATAATGAAGGGTTTGACTCCGCTGAAGTATTGTTTAAGAAACGACAGCGCAAGAAATTTTTCCAGCATGGTATTCAAGAGTTCAACCGCAAACCATTGGCAGGAATCAAATATTTGCAACAAAACACGTTCCTGCCCACACCTCTCGACAGCGTATCGCTTGCAACGTTCCTGCGATCTCTCCCCCAGGGCCTAAATAAGAATGCCGTGGGGAATACTTGGGTGCGATGGGCAAGGAGGTCAAGGGTTTTGAGAAAACCGAAATCCATGAGGCTGACACTATGGACTTCCACCGCGATGTCCTGACCAATTTCGTTCGATCGTGCAACTTTGAAGGCGAGAGTATTGTTACTGCTCTGCGGATGTTCCTCGCGAGCTTCCGCTTACCTGGAGAAGCGCAGCAAATTGACCGCATCTTAAACACTTTCTCACTCCAAGTGTACGAACAATGCCGAGAACGGTTTCTCATGGCATCGGTAGACGTAGCATATTTGCTGTCGTTCAGTCTGATTATGCTGAATACGGATTTGCACAATCCGAACATCCGCTTTGACAAGAAAATGAAGCTGAATGACTTTATCAAGAACAACAAAAACTATGGCCAGGAAGTTTCAAAGGGGTAGATTTACCTGAGGACTTCCTGACGGAGTTGTACAACACGATTTCGAAGGATGAGATTAAGACGTTTGAAGACGGTGGGAAGCACGGTGAAGTGACAAGCGATCGATGGAAGGACCTACTCAACCAGGCAGAAAGCGACCCTCGTAACTCCCGTTTGATTGTACACCATCCATCGATGCACCCCCGCTCAGCAAGCACTCCTCGCGGCATTGGCGTTACACAAGGAGTGTCGTCGCCTTTAGCACCAGATGTCATGCGAACCATGAAGCAAGCTCGCCTTACCAAGAGCGCTTCAAGTCCTGCCAATGGAGCCACGGTTTTACCCAAAAGGGGAAGCTGGGAGCAGCAGGATGGCTTTGATGGATTGATACCCCTCTTTGCCTCTTCAGGCAACCAGTACGACCGCCACATCTTTGGGTTGATTCAGCAAAGCCTCGTAAAAGCGTTTGGCGGTGTGTTCCAGCAATTCGTCGTAGATTCACACGCGAAGGATGCAGCACGGGGCGATGATCTATCAGTCGGCAGCAGCTATGAGATGCATTACGTACCACAGAAAAGCGCGCTCCAATTGGCATGCAATGGTTTCGTGTTATGTGCGGCGGTGGCATCTCATTTGTCGCTACTGGAGCACTGCAATGCACTCTTCATCCGTCTCTGCAAGTACACGGCGCTGCTCTCATCGGAAATCTATCCATTGGGATACAATGGGCGCGAAAACGGTATCTGGACGTATTGCGACAACCAAAGCGCCCCTGTTGCGACAGCGGCTGTGCTAAAGCTCGTCAGCACGTGCAGTTTCTCCCTTCACAGTCGGTCGTGGAAGCATTTCTTCCATGTTGTCAGTGGTTTGCGTGAATTCCATGCTCTGCCGTCGAAGATTTTGCATCCCAGTGATGCCATTAATCTGGAGCTGATGTCACCTGACGAACGGCTCGAGTTTATTGACCTGGTGTATCAGAACAAGGAAGAGCTGGAAAGAAAGATCGCTCTTAGCGCTCAAGATCAGGATGGTGGCGACGGCGATACAGGTGGCTTCTTCAGTGGTGTTGCGTGGCTACTGTCAGCGCTCGACTCAAATCTCAGCGGCTCGGCACCGAGCTCATTGACACCGACGAAGTCTCATCTTGCTCCTGGTTTTGAGCAGTATCAGCTTAGTCCGGCAGAGTTAGCCTCGCATACGGAAGACCTTGTGATCGAGGGAAATACTCCGAAGAAGCAGCCATCTGAAAATGAGCCTGACTCGAGAGGCGAATTTGGAACGGATCACTGGATTCGAACTACATTGCAGCCATACCGCCTTGAATTTTTGATGCAAGATGTGGCGAGCTTGCCATCACGCGCCCTGGCTGAAGTCATTGAGGCTCTGCACGACGAGATACTGCAGGTACTACGAGGTCCCGACGAACAGGAGTCGGCAAAAGACCGGAAGAAGTCAACGAAGTTGTCGCTCAGCCAAGGAGGTTGTGTGCTGTTTGAGCATTTATTGAGCCAAGTAATCGCGTTGAGTGGCTCCCTTTTCGATGGCGGCGCAGACGATGAAGACGGCATATCTGCTGTGCTGGAAGCTCACTATACCCAAATGTTGGAGTTTCTGAGTCCAGTTTTGCTTACCAACCAAAGCTCAAGCGGATTGACGTACGAGAACGCGTGTTTCCTGTTACACAAGTCGATCAATGGTATGTTTGCTTGGGTGACGCGAACTCGTAGTGATGACAGCGGGTTACTGCTCGTCAATTTCTTGGGTACTTTGATGGAAATGAGCGGTGATGACGAGCTTATTCGACCATTCCTGACGCCAATTATGTGCGGGTTGGACCGATACGTCGCCATGGTGCAGCCAAGCAACCTGCACTACACACGCATGGACTGGCTAACGATCTGTAATTTGATCAGCTGGTCTGTCGGAAGGCCTCACGCAGCCTCACACGCCTTCGGACTTCTTGAGCGACTTGTGACGGAGAAGATTTGGAATGGAGACGGGAACGAAATTCTCATCAGCGATTGCTATACGAAGATGATTATGTTCGCCATGAAGGCTCGTGGTCCACATGATTCCTGGGCTCCATCACGACCAATCGATCTGCTGATTCTCATGTTTGACACGCTTCGACGTGACACGCCCAATTACGTTGAGGAGCGCTTACGATTTTGGGTGGGATGGCTGTTGTAGCGAGACACTTGTTGTTGAGCCAGATTAAGCAGGAGCTATCCAACGATCTCGTTGTGGTGGCGATCGAAGGACTGAAGCACATGTTACGTGAGCACACAGGAACGGATCAATCGTTTAAACCTGTGGCCTGGCTGGACGTACTTCGATATGGACTCGTACCTGTCGGTTTCGATCTGCTAAACAGTGGTGGACCAAAATTCTCGGGTGGGGTGATGCACTTTGGAGACGACGAAGAGGAAACGAACTCACCATTTCTGTATTACCGGAGGCAGTTGCCGTTCACTCACGACGGTGCGCACAACGAGCTAAAGGGATCAACTGGTCGTCGTCGGCGACCGTCGACTATGAAAGACCCGCTAGCTCTGCGACCTCAAGTAGTTGTGGCTCAACTGCTGTCGCTGGTGGTGTGCGAGGAGTTAACAAGGCTGCAGATATGTGCCAAGTTCCCGTCCGTGTGGGAAGACGTGGCAGAGCTTTTGGTTGGCTTGCTAGAGCACACCGCTATGGAAGACCCTCCGTCTGCTGCGGATGGAGCTGCAAGTGGGGAGGTACTGATCGCAGCTCTAGAGCGCCGCAGCGTTCTGTCGGCTCACGAGGAGATTCTTGAACACAGCAAAGGGATCATAAGGCGCTTAACTGTGCTGAAGGACGAGGAAGAGAAATTAAAAGAGGAGGAGAATACTCCCACCGCTACAGCAGGCGATCAGAAGCCAAATGCTCTGATGAATGCACTGGAAGAGAAGTGCCGCTCACACCCGCAGATACATGACCAGCTTTTTGCGTCGAAGGACGACACTGGGTCTACTGGTGGACGCACCCCACCAATCGAACAAGTCGATGGAGAGACCCCGAAGAGCAGAACGACAATGCGAGCTAAATCGATGAGAACATGGCTGCTAAATGATGTTGATAGAAGTATGCAGCTAATAAGTGGTGTTGACTCTGGCTGGATCTGTTTAGCTGGTGGGTCTAACGGCTGCGTTGCCACTCTCTGAAGTCGGCCCATGTGAATTCAACAGCCCCACTGCCTCATCAGCCTTGGAGTAAATGGTCATCAACTTCTCGGAGAAGCAATGCGTGAAAGTTTGTGTCAACTTGCTGATGATCACGTCTTTGAGATTGGTGTCGTTGTTCTCCACGGCAATATCGCACAGTCGTTCGGTGATGTCGACAAGAACTCTCAGCTGGATCAACACAACAAACACCAGTGCTTAGATCGTGCCAACACAAAAACAAAATCAAGACCTCACTGACGAACCTGTTCACTGACGCGCGTGACGTTTTCTTCGGCTCGTTTCGTCCCAGGGTTCTGTACTGCGTTGCCGCCTCGCACACCGGAAAGTGCCTCTGCATTGCGGACGATTTCAGCCGTGTCGTTGTCCTCGGGACGTTGCAGTTTGCCGTTTCCAGACAGAGCGGCTCGCTTTTCCAAGACCTCCAGTGCTTCCTTCACGTGTCCTTGGACGATCGCTATCTGCTGCACGTTTTCCGTGCAATTCGCGTTGATGTGCGTCATAATATGGTCGAGACACTTGTGCGTGTTCTCGAGCTCCACCGCAAGTTTCTGGGTCTCGGCCTTCGCTGCTAGCCGCTTCTTGTTCGAGTCTTCAATTTCGCGCTTCGCCGCCGCGAGATCCTTTGCACGCTGCTGGACCTTCTCGGACTCTTGCACCGTCGTGAGGGCGTGTTTCAACGAGGTGACTTCATCGGTGAGACTCTGAATTGTTGCAGCGGTTTGCGCAACCTTCTCGTTGTTCTCGTCCCGAAGCTGCTTCACGTGTTGGTCGTTGTCAACATTGCGCTGATTCACCTCCATACGCAGTCGGTCGACCTCTTTCTGGAGCCCGCTTCTCGATTCTTGGAGACTTGTCTTCTCGCTCACCAGCGACTGCACGAGTGCTTTTGCTTTCTGGCGTTTGTCGGTGTTCTCTTTGTTGATGGACTCGATAGAGGCGGTAAGCTCCTGATTCTTCTTCTCGAGTTGCGCACAGCGTGTTTGCAGCTCCTTCAAAGTCTCTTCAGCTTTCTGGAACTCGGCATGGACCGAGTCGGAGCGTTGACGGTGCTCCGTGGTGTCTGATTTCAATGTGCTGTGCTGCGACTGAAGCTCCGCCATCTCCATGCTCCACTTCTTCATCTCAGCCTTCAACGTGGACACCTCGATCTCCTTTTCCGAGATCTTCTCGTTCAGTGTCAAGTTCTGCTTCATCATATCATCGAGGCGTTCCTGAGAAGCCACGTACTGCTGCTTGACGGTTTGCATCTCGCCGAGCTGAGACTGAGTCTCTGCGATCAAACTATCGCTACGACTTCGACCCAAGTTGACCTTTTCGTACAGTTGAGTGATCTCCGCGAGTTTCTCCTCCAGCTCCGAGCATTTACCACAGGAGTAAGACGCGAATTCTTCGCATTTGGCGTGTAGCCGACTCTGCAGCGAGGCCATATCGGCTTGGCTTTGAAGCACCTTCGATTCACTGTCGTCCGCCCTTCGTCGGTAGTTGTCCAGTTGCTCGAGCTGGAAATCCTTGTCCGAGAGCTGCTTCTGAAGGTGCTGGTTCTCGATCTTGTGCTGCTCCAGTTGGTCCTTAATATTCGCTTGATCGACTTCAGACAGACTGGTCTCCTCAGTCTTCATTTGACTCTGCAGAGAGTTCAGTTCCGCTGCAAGCGAGTGTTCTCGAGCTTTCAGCGTGTCAACTTCATCCTGCAGCCGATCGCGTTGTTGCTCCGTCGAGATACGAAGTGCCTCCATCTCCTGACGGAGAGTCGCCGCTTGTTGAGAAGATTGCAAGGCCTCCGCTTCGACGCTGCGAAGCCGTTCGCGCAAATCCGCCATCTCGAAGTTCGCCAAGCTCAACTGAGACTGCAGAGCGTTAAACTCGTCGTCAGTGTGGGAGCTTGCGGCCACCGGTTGGGACAGGAAATCCATTTCCTTAGCTTGATCAGCAGCGGCCTTGGCAGCTTCTGCAGATGCAAGAGCTTCGGTCTTCTGCTGTAACTGCGTCTCAAGACTGCGGCACTTTTCTTTTTCAGCTTCGAGCTGCGAGTTCATCGCATCTGCGAAGGATTTGGCTCGTGTCTTGAGCTCAGTCTCGCGCACGGCGGTCTCCTTCTTTAGTTTTTCGATTTCCTCGGATAGACGCTGCTTCTCGGCCCCATTGTCTGCAGGAGCGGCTGAAGCTGAAGTGGTAGTTGTTTCCTTCAGCTTTTCCTCGAGAGTCGTGACCTTTTTCGTCTCGTTCGCCAGCTGACTGCGCATGTTGTCAACAAACGCCTTGGTCTTGGCCTTGAGAGCGTTCAGAGCCTCTTCTTTGGCATTCACCTCACTCTTCAGCCGAGCAACCTCAGCAGCTGAGTCCTGTGGCGCCGCGGCCGTCGAGTCCATGTCTTCTTACGGTGCTGTTGTCCCTCGTTTCTTCCGCTCAGCTCGTGTTCAAAGGAGAACTGGTTGGTGCTGGGAAAAGAACCATCCTAGCCATCCATCCAGCACGACAGAAATACTCCTCAGGCATGGCAATGCGAGACCTCATTTAGCATCCTGCCATGCTGTGCTGCTTAACCCAGCCGGTCATGTCTCTCCTTCCCATTTATAGCTGCCACCTTGTCGTCGCCGTTGAAAGCCGTTCAAGCAGCTTCAAGGAGGAGTGTATGCGTGACTTCAACTATGACCATCGTTCTAGTGGTATAGTATTCATACAAATAAATCCACGTCAAGTAATAATCCCGACCCAAATAGTATTCATATTGCGACACAGTATCATATCATGAATTCAAGTGGTTCACTTCAATTCGAGTGATGTAGGAAATGAGATGGCTACACAAGTCGCGCCGACCATCAACTCGTGCGTCATTTCCCATTTCGCATCCTAGACGCCACATCGGTCACCATGCAGGTGGTGGCGCTCGTGAGCGGCGGCAAGGACAGCTGCTACGCCATGATGGAGTGCGTGCGCTTCGGCCATGAGATCGCGTGTCTGGCGCACCTGCACCCGCCCGCGGAGCTCGCGGCGGACGACGCCGAGATCGACTCGTTCATGTTCCAGAGCGTGGGCCACCAGGCCGTGCGGCTCGTGGCCGAGAGCATGCAGCTGCCGCTCGTCTCGGAGACCATCACGGGCACCGCCGTGAAGACGGAGATCGACTACCACGAGTCGGCGGCGGGGGACGAGGTGGAGGACCTCTTCCGCCTGCTGCGGAGCGTCAAGCAGCAGTTCCCGGACGTGCAGGGCGTGTGCACGGGCGCCATTTTCTCCAGCTACCAGCGGAACCGGGTGGAGAACGTGTGTAGCCGCCTGGGGCTCACGTCGCTCGGCTACTTGTGGCGCCGCGAGCAGACGCAGCTGCTGCAGGAGATGATCGAGTCGGACATGCACGCCATCCTGGTCAAGGTGGCGTCCATTGGGCTGTACCCGCGCAGACACTTGGGCAAGAGCATTGCGGAGCTGCAGCCGCAGCTGATGATGCTGGTACGGACAGTGAAGAAGGGGCCTGGAGTTGTGGAGGGGGTTGCTGATTTGTGGTGGTAATGTTTATTGTTGTGCTCGTGCAGAAGGACAAGTACCAGATGAATGTTTGTGGAGAAGGAGGCGAGTATGAGACGTTTACGCTCGACTGTCCGCTGTTCAAGAAGCGCATCGTCATGTAGGCTGCTTACTTGATCGCCTCGCTTTTCCGCTGATGGGAAACTAACTTTACGATGGAACGACATGTTGTGTACTTGCAGCGATGAAAGCCATACCGTGCTGCACTCAGACGACTACATCGCGCCGGTGGCCTTCCTGTCGATTGATACGTGTCACTTGGAGGACAAGGGGCCGTCGGACCCTCGCAGCTCGCGTCAAGGATCCCAGAGCTGATGTCCACTCAGCCCACACGCAACGTAAAGACCGCAGAGGCCAAGTCTGCGACCGTGTTGGCACTCACGCCGCCGTCTGTGCGTCAATTCATTCCTCCAGCTGGACAGTTCCGCGACCAGTTGTATCTTTCGGGCATTATGAGCAGCAGGGCTGGCGATGAATCGATCTCCCTCGAGGAGGAAATGAAGGACGTTGTTGCACAGGTGGAGGCTACTCTCGCGAGCCACAACATGGTGCTGGCCGACGTCTGCTTCGTGCACCTGTACGTTCAAGACATGGCTGCCTTTGGCCAGCTCAACGCCGAGTACATCCGGTATCTCGGACAAAATTTGCCCCCGTCCCGTAGCTGCGTCGAAGTGAAGGCACTGGCAGAAGTCCCCGCCCGCGTATTATTCGACTGTTTCGCGCTGCGGGGCAGTGGTGAACAGAAGTTGCTTCCACTTCGAGTGCGCCGCGACGTTTTACATGTGAAGAGTATCTCGGCCTGGGCGCCTTGCTGCATTGGACCATACAGTCAAGCTAATGTGCTGCACCGAGCTCTCATCTTGATGGCTGGTCAGATCGCGCTGCACCCGCAGACGATGAATCTCGTGCCTGGAGACCTTGCTGTCCAGACGGCGCAATGCTTTCGCAATGCCTGCCGTGTGTTGGAAGCGCTTCAGTCGAATCTCCGTCATGTTTGCTCCGGTGTCATCTACACCATCGGAGACTCTGAGGACCCTGAAGCTCTGGAGCGCTTGCTTGTTGACAGTCGTCGCAACCTCATGACTAACGCCGAGCTGGACGATGAGTTTGAGTTGGATGGTGACAGCGACGAGAGCGATGAAGAAGTGGACAAGAATGAAGCGCGGTTGGAGTTCGTGAAGCAAGCTCCGTTGCTGGTGGTGCAGTTGTCCCATTTGCCTCGGGACGCTCTGGTGGAGGTGGAACTTCAGGCTCTTACTCACGTGGCGCTCAAATATCTGGTACCGCGCAGTTTGACGGGCTCAAGAAGCTCAAACGACGTGCACTTTGCATGGCAGAGCTCGTTCGTCCCTCGCGCGTTTTGTCAGGTCATGTGCACTGCGTCAGTACAGAAGGACAAGGAGTTTTCGAGTACGCGAGCGCTGGCGAAGGCTCTTGCAGAAAGCGTCTGGGCGTGCGTTCTGGAGAGCTTGGTGCAGGCTCTTATCCCGTGGGACCGAGTGATCCACGTCCGCACATTTTACGTGGCGACTGCATTTTCAAGCGAGTTGGAGCTGGCCAAGGCTTACCACGAGATCGTTTCTGCTCGAGGAAAGGCAAACAGCATGCCGGGCATGACGTTCGTGCCTGTTGACCGCATGCAGGGCGATGCCGTAATTGCACTGCAAGGGACAGCACAGGACCTAGACAAGCTAGAGACCGAGCTCTGGCTGCGTAAGCAGATTTAGACATCCATGAGCTTGTACGTAGACAGAGACGCTCAGAAGGAAGCGATGAAGGTATAACTGCAATTTGTCATTGTTGCTTAGATGATTGGTATCTTGGAAGGCTTGAATTGAAGTTGCTTGCTCTTTTGGCGTCTAATGCCGCCGTCTACGACGCGGACCGCCGCCAGGGCCCCGGTTACCACCTGCGGCACTCTCGTCTCGACCTTTGCGTTTTCGGGAGTCACGGTCTCGGGATCGCGAGCGTCCAGCTCGATCTCCTCGGTTGCGTCCGCCTCGATCTTTCTCCTGCTCTCCTGCTTTGCGTCCGCCTCGATCTTTCTCCTGCTCTCCTGCTTTGCGCCCGCCTCGATCTTTCTCCTGATCTCCAGCTTCAGCGCCAGCACGACCTTCACGCTCGCGAGGGCGGCCCCGTTCACGCTCACGATCCGGTGCACGACCAGCATCTCGGCCGCGTTCACCCGCACCAGCACGATCCCGGTCTCGGTCACGACCGCCGCCGCGGCCCCGATCTCGGCCACCGTCGCGCTCCCGGTCACCAGCGGGGCGGTCTCTTCCTCGATCGCTAGCGGGGCGGTCCCTTTCACGATCGCGGTCTCGACCCCGCTCCCGGTCTTTCTTTCTCTCGGTCGCGGCCTCGATCCTTGTCGCTGGCATCCTTGGCATCTTTGCTCTCGGCAGTGTCCCGACCTCCGTTGCCGCGTGAGTCGTCACGGCGCGATCGAGAACGCGACGAATCTTTGCTCTCAGCGGTGTCTCGACGTGCACTGCTTCGAGAGTCGTCACGGCGCGGACGAGAACGCGACCTTGAGCGATCACGACTAGCTTCTCGCGATCTACCGCCGCCATACCGCCTATCATCGCGGTCATCCTTTCCATCGCGGCCACGTTCGTCAAAGCCTCCACGGCCACCACCTCGGCCCCTGCCACCTCCCATCCACGGAGGTCCTCGTCCCGGGCCGTTCCATGGCGCGCCGCCCATCGGAGGACCATTCCAGTTCTGCTGCCCCATAAACCCCGGCGGTGGTCCCATACCAGGGTGCCACCCAGGCGGCGGTCGGCCCATAAAGCCGCCTGGGCCTCCTCGAAGCGGCGCGTCACCCATAGGGGGCATCCCAGCCCCCACTCCCGATTTCCTGCGCCATTCTGCTCTCCTTCCGGCTTCATCTGTCCTGGGAACCCTCGGCCCTGCATCTTGGCATCTCGATCGCGCATGGCCTGCTGGTTGGCCGCATTCACCGCTTGTCTGGACGCCTGTTCTCTCGACTTCTCCAGTGCCAAGTCCCGTCTCAACCTCAACTGCCTCGCTGCGTATTCTCGCCACGTGTGCTCATCGAAGCCGTAATTAAAGTAGTCCGAGATGTCCACACCCGGTTTGCGCCACGGCCGGTCCTCCAGCAGGTCAATGTCCACGTCGAAGGCCGTGCGGCGGCCGCCGAACAGGGCCATGTCGTCCACTCCGTCCTCCGCCGCATCCGCTCGGTCCCCTGTTTGGTTGGCGCCCTGTCCGACCGCAGCGCCGGGGATCCCGTGCCGCCGTGTTGCGGACCCCCAAAGCTGCCGCGCACGTAGCGATTGCCGCCGCCCGTGAAGCGCAGCGTGGGTTTGCTGCCGGACTGGTCCGTGCTGAGCACAATGGCTACATCCTCCTCGTCCTCGTCCGAGTCGGCTGCCGGGTCGTCGTTGGACCTGGCGGCAGCTGCGCCGTTGCCGGCAGCTGCGGAGGCCGCGGCGGCTGCGGCTTGGGACGTGGCCGACGCGTTCAGCTGGATGGAGACGCCCCGTAGAGCTCCTCGTCCTCGTCCTCCTGCTGCTCCTCCTTCGCTTCTTTCTTCACGTCGCTTGGCTCCCACGTGGCGCGGGACTCCTCCGTCTTGACTCCTCCTTGACGCCGCCCCCACGCGCTGCGTGGCCACCAGCACATCCTCGCCGAAGTCCTCGTCCTCCATGGTCAGCGGTCCTGGATATGAAGGACGGTGGGGTGTACACAAAACCCGCGGGTTGCACACACCAAATTTACACTACGCAATTCTATACAAACATCTAGTGAGAGGAATGGCCGGGCTTTTGGCGTGTACCTGATGTGGCGGTGGTTCGCACTTAAGCGGATCGTGGGAGGAACGCGCGGTGATTGGCTCACGACGTCGTATACTTGGCGTTTGTATGCTGGCGCCCCCGCGGCCAATAGTTTCGCGGCCCAAACGAGACCCTGAAGTCCCGGACTCCACGCAGTTCTTCTTGTCTCGTTCGACTTTTGCAGGTAAGCGAGGCGTCCGGTGCTTTATGACGTAGGGGAGCAATGCAGCCAAAGCGGCAGTGGGAACACGCGTAGGCACAGACGAACCAGTGGAACGGGGCGGACGCACGCGCAACAACGAGCGTTAGAGCGGCGATATTGACAGAGATACAGGCGATCAAGACAACCCTGCAATAACTCGCTTCGTCCTGCAAAGATTTCGCCCGTTCCTGCGCCGTTCCCACTGCGGTTGCACCCGCAGCGCCCCCTCTACACGTGCCAGGCTTGGGCACCCTCAGACGATGCCTGGAAGCGCAGTTGCTAACGAATTTGTGTCGTTGCGTGCTGCAGTTTAGTCAAAGATGCCGCACTCCTTCGGTTACCGCGCTCGCACGCGCGACATGTTCGCGCGCCCGTTCCGTCAGAGTGGAATGATCAAGATGTCGACGTACCTGCGCACGTTCAAGGTGGGCGACTACGTGGACATCAAGGCCAACGGCGCCGTGCAGAAGGGCATGCCCCACAAGTTCTACCACGGCCGCACCGGCCGCGTGTACAACGTGACCAAGCGCGCCGTGGGCGTGCGTGTGAACAAGATCGTGGGCAACCGCATCATCCACAAGCACATCAACGTGCGCATCGAGCACGTGCACCAGTCCAAGTGCCGCCTGGGCTTCCTCACGCGCGTCAAGGAGAACGAGCTGAAGAAGAAAGAGGCTCGCGCCACGGGCGTGCGCGCTCAGATCAAGCGCCTCCCCGGCCAGCCCAAGGCCGCCTACACGCTCAAGACCAAGGGCACCTCGCCCATCACCATGGCGGCGCAGCCGTTCGTGGACCTGATGTAAGCGGCTTTGGTGATCTCCACCATTGCAACTCCTTGTTGGGACTTTGCACGCGGCTGCTGGCGACAGCATCAGTCGCTCGGTGCAGCGCTGTAACCCCAACGAGCTGGGCAAAATGAAAGAACGAGTCGAATCTACGCTTTTCAATTCCTGTTTCACCATGGTCGAAAGTAGAAGATGGCTACATGTAAGCACTCGCTCTTGTCATATTTCGAGGATATCAGCCCTTCTCCAAACCGACTTACTATCGAAAAGAAGCCTATGATACAGCATAACGTACTTGTACGAATCGCTGTCATTTCCACATTCCGTGACTCTTCACCACTAGCGATGGATACCCCGATGGATGACGCCGCCATGGAGCAGTACGCGGATGTACGCGAGTTCTTTATCACTGCAGCTGAAAGAGCTTGAAATTCTGCGCGGAATGGCTGGTTAACCCTCTCTCATCGCCCTGTGGTTGCACCGTCCAGTGGCTGGACAACTTGGAGAAGACGGACCCGGAGAGCTACAAGCAGTTCATGGCCACAATGCAGAGCCAACTACAAGCGGCTGGGCTGGGACCCGAGTCAGGAGCTGGTGCACAACAAGGCGACGCCAATACGGCGCTGTTCGACATGCTCAAGAGCTCTAGCGGTGCACGGACAGGAGATACCGACGCCAATGGACCAGGTTTGAAGGGGTAGATACAGAGATTTGTTGCTGTTGTAGGGACTAATTGGAGGACGTTTTGTGTGTATGCAATTGGTGGTGACCAGATTTCAAGCCGCGGTTTCCGGGGACAAGGTCATGGGCGAGGACGGGCTGAAAGCTACCCCCGAAGGGGTACGTTGAGAGTGATGCTAGGAGGAACACACAGAAACTCATTATAAGTCTTTGGTATTGGGTGTTTCTAGATGTACATCGATGTGAAACCTGGATTTGTGATGAAGACAAGTGACGTCAAGAACAAGAAAAAGGTAGCGGCGCTGTGTTGGAGTTCCTCTATCATAGCTTTCTGAACGTACTGCTTTGCAGGTGTTCGTGAATGTGGTCTACGCTGATGAAATTCAGGAGTTTTCGGAGAAGAAGAAGCTGGATGACGAGGGGAAGGAGGAAGAGGTAAGTCCATGCTACACGTTGCTACTAGGGGTATTGGTTCATGCTTTTTCTTCAGGGAATTCATGTGCCACTTAGTCTCGGCGCACCACATGAGGTCACGGACAAAAAGGGAGTGAGCTCGCTGGCATTTGACGTGGCGGTAAACACGAAAGTCGTGGAAGACTGTCAAGCAGATAAAACAGGCTCATTCCGCAACTTCGTGTGTGAGCTGGCAATCGAGTACATCTTTCAAAAGGTAGGACTGCTCGTCCATTCAGACTATGGAAATCTAACGGATACACTGCGCTTCATACAGTACAAACTCAAGCTCGACGACCGGTATAAACTACCACGGTTGACGTACCGTGGAGAACTCCCCCACCAAAGCACTATATTCGCAAAACACAGGCTCCAATCATCCAAGAAGTTGCTGCGGGTAACGCTGGAGTTTCTAAGAAGAAAAGCAGTGCGAAAATTACAGCACAGACACCAGCAAAAGCTCTTAACACGCCGAAGACTGCGACAGCGAGTTTTAAGATTTTCGAAGAGCAGGGAAACCATCGGACAATTTGCTCAAGGCTTCATTCCGTGATGAAGGGCAGTGAGCCATTGTCACCAGAGGTGCTCGAACATGCTGGTTCTCGGCTTTTTGTCGCTATTCGGTTCGAAAACAAGGTTCACGTTGCCAGTGATGTCGAGTTGGAGCTTCAAGTCGAACATTTAACTGTCAAGGCTGCCACTCATCATGATTTAGGTATGTAATGGGGTGTAGCTCACTGTGTTGCTATGGGATTTAACAATTTGAGCTTGATGCGGTTGTGTTAGACATTTTTCTGCCGTATCCAGTGGAAGTACATTCTGCTAACGTTTGCTTGGATAGAAGCAGCAACACGTTGGAGATATCACTTACAGTCGACAAGTCGTGGAGTATTACCGGTCCCGATTGCGGCTCAGCGCCGTGGCTACTTTCGAGAGCATTAGACGAAGAGTCTGAGCCAGAAGCTGGTGCAAGTAAAGGCGGAGAATCGCAGCAAAAGCCAAAGTCGCTGGTGGAGATGTTCCATCTAGCAAATGGCGCTGATTCGAACGAAACTTCGTTCGACACTGGGCGTACAACACGATGGGATCCTGTGATGGAAGACGAGGAACTACCAGAGGACCGATTTCATCGCAAAGACATGATGTCGATGCACATTTTGGAGCAACGGCGGATTGAGCGTGAACAAAAAGCAAAAGAATCCGAAGATAAGCGGAAGGTGAGACGTGCTGA
Source organism: Phytophthora syringae (assembly GCA_012656105.1). Taxonomy (NCBI): domain Eukaryota; phylum Oomycota; class Peronosporomycetes; order Peronosporales; family Peronosporaceae; genus Phytophthora; species Phytophthora syringae. The sequence continues at coordinate 125,187 of JAAKBD010000133.1, forward strand.
AGTGGAGGAGATGCAGCAGAAAGCGAAAGAGGCTGGCAAGACCTGGCGCGAAATGTATCCTAACGAACCGGAGACAACGTACATCGACATGGAGGACATCGTGCGACAGGAGAAGGAGCGACTCGATCGCCATGTACACGAACAAAAAGAAGACGAAGACGAGGACCCAACGAAAGAGTGCATGGCTACAGAGGATGCGAAGCGTGCGGCTGCAAAGTGGTCGGAGAACAACAAGCACGGCAGCTTAGACTTGCAGTCTGCATTGGCGTTTGATCTGCTCTAAAAACTACAAAGTGTAACTCTTTTTGCACGAGAGTTACTTACTCCTTGTTAGCGTAGTTGCGAGCACCGAAGATGGTCGAACCTACACGAACGTGCGTACTTCCACAGGAAATCTAACAACGACAGTAGCAACAAACACATTAGCACCACCCATCAATCTCAATACAAAGCTGCAACCTCGTACAGCAAGTTCGAAGTCCCCCGACATGCCCATGCTGAGCGCCAGCTCCGCCTCCGTCCTGCCAGTAGCCTCAGCCACTTTCTTACGACAAGCTGCTAGACGGTCGAAGCACTCGGACGTCGTGTCTCCGTACCGCCCAATAGTCATCAGCCCCGCGAGGTTGAGATGTTCACAGGCCGCGACAATGTGGCGAGCCAGCTCCACGGAGCCGTCGGCGTCAACGCCCGACTTCTGCTCCTCTTGACTGGTGTTTACCTGCACCAGCACGTTGAGCTTCTCGGTTCGGAACTCGCCCGACGCCTTGTTCAGCGCGTTGGCGATCTTGATGGAGTCCACGGTCTCCACCACGAACAAATTGGGCACGTCCCGGACGAGCGGTTTAGCCTTGTTGGACTGCACGTGGCCAATGTAGTGCCACTTGACGTCGGCCGGCAGCAGAGGCGCCTTTTGCACCAATTCCTGGATCTGTGCGTCATTAATTGCCACAAATAAGAATTAACTGCCATAAATAGGAATCCGTAATGTGGCAGTATTTTGAGCGTACGTACGTAGTTCTCGCCGAAATGGCGCTGGTCGGCCTCGTACGCCTCCTGCAGATCCTCCAAGGGCTTAGTCTTGCTCACAGCCACCAGAGCGCACGGCTGGTGCCACGCGCTCTTGGCCACAGCCTCCGCCACCTGGGCGCGCACCGCTAACAAGTTCTTCGCCACCGCCATCTTCTTAGGAATAGCCGTAAATAAGTGTGCAGCACGCAGATTTAAATTTGCAAGTGGTTATGAATATCTGTGTTTAGGATTCTAGTGAGCCATCCTCCGACCGAGACAGTGAGTCGCTAGTCTCGTCGTCCGCCGACGAAGAATGCCAATCAGCGTCCGAAGCGCTATCTTGTGACCCGAAGACTGAACTTTCCAGCGAGAAGTCTTGCGTTCCTGAGACCGAATCAAAGAGCCATTCCGAGGACCCATCTGCAGAATCGGAGCCCGAGACCAAGAACTCTTGCTCGCTGCTCTCAGACGCGCTCTCCGACTCGGGTACATCAGACGCTGACCCTGCAAAGGATCCGAGCTGCGAGTCTCCAATCGAGATATCGAGTGGGTCGATCATAACCTCTTCAAATGACGAGCCAGATCGGCTGCCATTCGATCCGCTAGTCGATTCCTCTGCGTGCACCCCCGCCAAAACTCCAGAACCACCGCTCGATGCTTTGTTTGACGAGTCATTCGACGAGCTCTCGGACTTGTCGGCAGCTGAGGAGCCAAGTGCGAATTCAGTAGTCGACCCAGACGCACCATTGTCAGCAGTCGAGGCCGACCCAGACACGCCACTGTCAGCTGCAAAGCTGCTTGATCCGCTCACGATTGTTACACCTCCGGCGTTAGCGTTAGTTGGGCCGCTGGCGGTTTCCGCTGCACTGGCAGACGCTGACCCGTTGTTCATGCTCGCGATCGCAATGACGCCGAACACCACGCCGCACACCAACAGAAGAGTAATCGCCCCGCGGGTGGCCCAGGGTCGATGCATCGGACCCGGGACCGATCGCAAAACGGGGATTCGCGCGAGTGTTCCGCCTTCCATCTCCTCCAAGCGGTCAAATCCACCATCACCCGGGTGGTACAGCAAGTTGTTGTTCTCGGTCATCATGTTTGCGTACTTGGGCTTGTGAACTGCGGCAGTCGAATGGAGAAATGGCCAACGCTATCGAGATACATCACCAACATCGATCCGTTATGCGCTGGGATCGATCAGTGGATATTTATCCACTTCCATATCCCATAGCAACTCAAAAATAGGTCTCGACAATTGCACTGACACCAATACGCATCCCATACAGCAAAAAGCAAGAAGCAAAACCACCATGAGACCAAACAGCTTCAAGTGTAATACCAAGTGTACACCACACCAATGTTACAAATCGTACCGTAAAAACTGTATCACTAGTCTCATTCGGTGACCTATTTCAATCAGTTCGTGTCCACCTACTCGTCGTCAATGCTACGGACATTCCTCCCCCGACGCGGAAGCTTGCCACGACGGCTACAAGCCACTTCAGTCGGCCAATCCAGCCTTGTGAAAAAGCTCAGCACCTTCTCTACCTCTCCGCCAACTCAGAACAATCAACTTGACCTGTGGAGCGCGCGATCGTGGGTTGAAAAAGTCGCTCCTGCTTTGCAGACCTATTTGACTCTGGAGAAGCATCTACTGATCCCTCGACAATTCGTTGTACCCCTGGAGACCCGAAATGGGATGTGGAAGCTTGGAATTACCCGTTGGGGCAACATTGCTGGAACCTGAGGGCACTCAAGCAGCAGGACAAGGAGCTGCCGTTCTTCGCCTTGGACGACCTGGAGACACTCGACTTTCCTTGGGATTTACAGCAATACACGTGGGAGCTGCTGGTTCTACCGTGTCTGAAGAAGTTTCACGAGATACAAGGTCATTGTGACGTTTCTGGCACTTTTGTGGTGCCAGAGGACGACCCACAATGGCCGAAAATGTTGTGGGGGTTCCGACTCGGACGTACCGTCAGGAGTATGATCTATTCGGGCAAGTACAAGGCTCAGATAAAAGATTACAAGACCGAGCTGGAGGAAATCGGCTTTGCTGCGGTCTCGTTTAAGCAGCGTCATTGGGACAGGAAGATCATGCCGGCGTTGGTGACATTCAGACGGGAGTTTGGACACTGCAATGTGCATTTCTACTTTGTGGTGCCGGAGGATGACAAATGGCCGAAAGAGACGTGGGGGTTGAGATTGGGAGCCACGGTCGCAAATATGCGCTCCAATGGCAACTATGAAGCGATGGCGCGGCGAGACGAGCACAAACTGGAGGAGATTGGCTTCGTGTGGGACCCACAAGGCCAGCGATGGACAGAGATAGTCCTGCCCGCGTTGGAGATGTACCGCGCTGTTTGCAAGAGCAGATGGATACCTATCAAATTTGTCGTACCGGCTGAAGAGGCTTGGCCGGAGAAACTGCACGGATTGAGATTGGGGAACATTTTCATGAAGATTCGACACACACGATCATACTCGTTCTATGTCGACCGCGACCGGGCTCGCCTGGAAGCCCTCGGATACGACTTTAAGGCACCGTATAATCCGTCAAGAGAGGCACCATTACTTGCCAAGGAGAAGCTTCTGGCACAGGTAAAAGCTGCGAAATAATAGGAATTCCGTTCTTCGCGCAGATTTTGCTTTTTGCGAAAGAGGAAGTTGATGGTGACGTGTGACTACGTTGATGTGGCCGGAGTCGAGTTATCCGTGGAGAATAATTTGGTGGCCTACTAAGCCGGAGAGCTGCAAATTGCATTTTACCACTTCGCTTCGCTTGGTCTCCTTGTTAAATACATGTAAAATCCGTCAAATTTATTATGATTAACCGTCGTCGGCCCTGCTAGCTACTGTGCTCACTCACTTACTGCTGTAAAACTTACTCACAATCATACCTTAGTCGGCACTGTCGAACTGGTTCGAGGCTTCCCATTCAGCCAAGCGGTTCTCGCGCATCTGGTGTGCGTTGAAGCTTGGGTTTGAACGCGATCGCTGTGTGGATCTGGCCACACTCATCTTGGCGTATTCACTCTGAAGCGAACGCAACAATTGTTCTTGCTCTCCGATAGAGTGTTCCATCTCGTGGAACCCAGTCGTAGCTTGCAAAGCAGCGGTGGCAGCCGCCGCAGCTTCAGTCGACGAGTACGTGGAGCTTCCCATTGACAGCGAGCTGTAGGCCGACGATACCGAATTGAACGCCGATGAGCCGGACGAGGACCCGATCGAGCCGTTCATCGTCGGTTGACTGCTTCTCCGACTAATTGGCGGGCGCTTAACACTGCGAGTTGCTTGCTCGTAGTGGTGCATCTGGTGCTGCTGCTCCATGGCGAACCGCTGCGCCGGATTCTGCTGAGCTCCGCTCAGATATTTGCGCTTCTCATTCTCCAGGTATCTCTGTTTCAGGCGCTGCAAACGCTGCGCCTCGGAGATGGCCGCGTGCATTGCTCCTCCGCTCGGACTATCGCCCAGAATGGCGAATTCCACAACAGAAGCATCGTCATCGTCCTCATCGTCGTCGTTGACAGTGGGGACATTAGTGGAGGACGCGGTGACTCCGCCGAGGAGGAACTCGTCCATACGCTGACCCTTTCGATCGAGACGCCCGGAGTACAAGCAGCGCAGACAAAATCGTTCAGCAATGACTGCACTGGGGTGTTCAGCACTTCGACGCTCATGGTGCGGGAGACACAACGTGTACGTCATGAGACAGCGCCCACAAGCAGCTTCACCACACGCGCGACACTGCGTGAGGTGGCGTTTTAACCGGCCAAAACGCTTGCCACATGCTGTGCATTGAAGTCGGTGTCGACCATGAGCTTTCAGTGCATTACGGCGGGCGAAAAACTGCTCCTTAGGAAGCACCAAACCGTGCCGCATAATATACTTCACATCAGCGCTGTGCTCCACCTCAACCAGCGTTGGCGCCAATCGAGTGAGGAACGAGCGGGTCATTATAGCAGGCGCACTTCCGCATGGGTCCAGATAGCCACGAGCAATGACCTGCACGTTGTTGGCTCGCTGGTCGTGTCGGTAGACGGTGGTGCAGCTCATCTGAGCTCGCACGAGGTCGAACTCTCGACGGTTCATGGCGTCCACATGCTCGGCTCCGAGCGATTGCTGCACCTTAACGAGCAGAGGTTCACCCTTCGGACCAACGACACGACGCGAGTACTCCACATAGGCGAAATCTCTTGGCGAAACGAACTTGTCGGCCGGACTCAAGTGCGCCAGCCATTTGATGCCGAAGAAGCGGAACGGATCCTCCGGAGACTGCGTTTCAAAGCTGCGTAGCACCGCCGCGTCCAGGAAAAGCTCTCGGTACAAGTCCGTCATGACGGCGCGCTCGTCCAGCGTGGCGTCGCAGTACAGTCCGTACTCGACGTCCTCGAGCGACATGTCGTGGATCTGGCCGCTCACCACGTAGTGGCGCAAGCCGCCGTTGCTCGCGTCCGACGCGTCTTCTTGCTCGTCTGCGGCCGCGTCCTTGCCGCGCTTCTTGCGGTACAGCGTCACGTGTGGACGTCGGTAGTGCACTTTCCACTGCTCTCGGCGGTCGCTCACCAGCTCGTTGTTGTTGCTGTCTTCCCACGCGAACATGCCCGTGAGTTCGAGCGCGTCGGCCGTCAGCTGCTCGCAGGTTTCGCGCAGATCTTCCACCTGTTCGTCCGTCACGTGAACCTCTGGCAAGTGGTCGTCTGCGAGTGGGAAGCGTCTGCGAGGGTTCAAGAACTGCATCTCGATGGACAACGAGTCACCGCCGGCACTGCGGAAGCCGTAGCCATTGGTGGTGCCTGCTACGCTCAAGGGTCCAGCGACGGTGGATGCGCTGTCCGAGCCATTGGAGCGCCTGGACGCGGAGTGGCCGCTGCTCATTGCACTTGGCCAGGGAGGAGTTTGTTCCTCTGGGGTGATCCGACAATGCAGAAAAGACCGGGAGACCAACACGCGGTGCTGCTGAAGACGCCATGGCGAGGCTTTGCTTGCTTGACCGCCGCGTCAGTGATACACGGCGTAAGGGCAGGCCGCGGAACTGGATAGCGCAGGTTCACTTTGAGTTATTAGGGAGCTCTTGTCAAGTTGACAATGTTGCAGTATTCGGCGACAATTTGGGACGGTCTCCGCTATTTTTGTAGTCAGCAGGTGTATTTGAAGTTTGTATGGTTCGCGACTATTTCGACCCCATCTCCCCTGTGCTGAATTCGAGTGACTTGGATTTGTATGCCGAGCTCTCTTCAGCAATTCACTTTTGCAAACAACAATTTGAACTCGCAGGAACCCGCAAATCCGGACGCCAGACCACCACGACGTGTAAGGTATCCAGCTGCAACCTCACTTCACTTTCATGACGATGCCAGCGTGTTCTAGGATTTAGGATACCTCATCATTTTTAAAGGAAAGTGTTTTCTCATAGAAAACATTGACGCAAAGGCAGCAAACTCCGATTCACAGCCCACGTGCCCGGTACAAAAACGAAGAACTGATAAAGGAGGGAGTTCATGCAAGGTGAGCGAAAGTGGCGGTAGCAGAATTGCGCTCCAAATGTTAGGCAGAAGTCACTGCTGAAGTGATGTCAAGTGGGTTACAACCTCGTGCTTCTGCTTGAGCACGGCAGTTAGTCGCGCCCAGAGAAGATCCGTTGTTTCGCGATGGGCGGCTGCCATGCCAGCCATGATGACGTGCTAACGTTCCGGACCACCCGAGCTGGTCGGCTCTGCAGCGCTCAACACAATGTTGAGCGTCAACTCCGACAGATGGACACGTTTGCGCCGACAAGATTCTTGTCAAGAGGGCGACACTACTTTACTCGATGCCTGCTCCATGGCATCCAAGTCAACTCTTGGACGAAGACGTCAGGTCCTGACTCAGGACTCGTTGCGACGGATGCTGCTGCTGCGTGAGACTCGGAGCTCGTGGCGGAGTTTTCGGAGCGGCCCATCGCCTGTTGCTCAGCAAGCGGCGACACCGGTACGAACGCAAGTGGAGGGAGTGATCGTCACGTTGCACCGTCGACTTTTGATCGTCTCCAGTAGGTAGGGAGCCTATTATTGTGGAGACCATCAAAAGTCAACAGTACATGCAGCCCAGAGCTCATCTCCAGGGGACCGAGTTTGCAAGGTGTGTCATCATGACAGCATGCACGCTACATGACACTGTCATGTACCCGCGTGCGGTCTCCGATGTGTTCAACAAGCCCTACAGTACAGTACTTGGCAAGCCGGAGATCGAGCCGCTTCGCCTTGTGAAGTTGACGGACAACTTGGCCGACACTGCATGTACTACAGTAGACTGACATTGGCAACGTCAGCCAGACGCCAGACCACCACGACGTGTAAGGTATCCAGCTGCAACCTCACTTCACTTTCATGACGATGCCAGCGTGTTCTAGGATTTAGGATACCTCGTCATTTTTAAAGGAAAGTGTTTTCTCATAGAAAACATTGACGCAAAGGCAGCAAACTCCGATTCACAGCCCACGTGCCCGGTGCAAAAACGAAGAACTGGGGCTTGTCAATAACCTGTTCGCATGGAGCACGTAAATCAAGTGCGTAGCTCTTGATCGTCGGGGACGCTGGCCGTTCCCTCTGCGTGCTCTACTCATCAACACCAGGCGTGCGAATAAATACCCACGTGTCTGCTACTCCTCGCATTCCTCACTCCACTTTCATTAGGAGTTTGAAATGGCTCTCCAGTGTTGAACCAATTCAAATTTGAGCCACTCGACACTGCGGATAGTTTTCAGCCAGCCATTGAGCCACCTCAACATGCCCACCGATGAAAGCGTCACGCACAGCTCGTCTTGTGCACCCTTCGATGCAGTTTTGATGCAAAAATTCGAGCACCTCCATGTGGCCAAACCACGCAGCGCCATCCATCGCTTCAGTTGTGCAGCCTTCAGATCGGTGATCGCTCAACCAGCGCACCACGTCGAAATGTCCGCAGCGCGCAGCAGCGTCCATAGCTTTCTGGGTGCATCCTTCAATGCGGTTGAAGTGAAGAAACTGTACGACCTCCAAGTGACCAAAGCAAGCGGCCGCGTCCATCGCCTCCGTCGTACAATTCTCCGACCGATTTTCGTGAAGAAACTCCACAATTGAGAGATACCCACCCGCTGCTCCACGATCGATAGCTCTCTCCGTACATCCTTCACTTCGGTTTGCATGCAGGAACTTGACAATCTCCAAATGGCCACCTCCTGCTGCTGAGTTCATCGCCCACGGACTGCAACCTTCTGTACGACGAGAATGTAGAAATTGTACGACGTCTAAATGACCCTCAGCCGCTGCGTAGTCCATTGCCAAGTACGTACAACCTTCACGACGATGCTCGTCTAGAAACTCCACAATTTCAAGATGTCCACCTCGCGCCGCGCCATCCATGGCGTTGCTCGTGCATCCTTCACGGCGATTTTCATGTAGAAACTTTACAATTTCGAAGTACCCGCCACGCGCTGCACCATTCATCGCATCAGAAGTGCATCCCCGCTCGTATTCGCATGCAGCCACTTCACCACGTCAAGATGTCCATACTCCGCCGCATGATCCATGATCAAAGGCGAAGTATCCGATCCAGGAAGTAGCAACTCTTTGTGTTCATGTAGCCATCGTAACAACGAGAGATCTCCACGCTTGGCTGCGAACACCATCGCGTGAACGGTGCACCCTTCACTGCGATTTTCGTGCAACCATTGCACCATTCGATTGTTGCCATACCAGACTGCAAAATTCATGGCGTACTTGGTGCACCCTTCGCCACGGTTTGCAGCTAACCACTGCACAACTTGGACATGTCCTCGAGCCCCGCTTCGTCCATCGCATGGTGCGAACAGCCTTCGTCTCGATTGTCATGTAGCCATTGCACCACTTGGAGGTGTCCGTGAGCCGCTGCTAAGTCCATAGCTTTGGTGCTCGCCTGCAAATTGGGGATCGTCTTGTGTAGCCACTTGACAACTTCCAGCTGGCCATGTTCGGCCGCGTGGTCCAGAACTGCTCCATAACCATTGAAGTCCGGGCCGTACGCTGCTAACCACTGTATCAAATGAACATCTCCTCGTTGCGCGGCCGACAAGAAGCAATTGCGGTTCGAAAGCGGCCGCAAACGTCGAGAAGTGGATCCGAGACGCTGCAAAAGGTGCAAATAGCCAAAGTCCAGAGCTTGCGGGATGTTCCAGCGCTGAGAACCGTCTAAATACGACGAAATGAGCGCTGCAACGTGCGGGAGGAAGCCCAAACTCTCCTGTCGCTCGCGCCAAACAACCTCCACACAAGTCAGCAAAGCTGCTGAGAGTCTCATTTTGCACGAAATTCGCAAACTGATTTGCGTCTTCTGAAAAACTGAGTCAAAAACGTGGCGAAACTGAAGTTGCGAGTTGCCAAATTTCAAGATTAGAAACTTGTTGCTACCAGAAATAAGAGCTGAGTTTGTGAGGCTTTCATGGTATTTGCCTCGCTTTCAACGTCAGCCTTGGAGTTAGCGCAACCTTTTGAGCCTCGTTGGTCTGGCACTGGCGACGGTGGGTTTGATGGCTCCTATTGCTTCAGGTTTCGCACTTGCGCCTGTTGTTGCTGACGCGTGGGCTGAGGTTTCTGACGCCGTCTGGGGCGTTGGTTCTATTCGGACGCTCTTGCTGTTGGCCGCACTAGCTCCAACACGTCGAGTTTTCGCGGCTGGTCGGTCGATGAGCTTGGGTAGACGCTGGGCTGGGAGGAACGTGAGAGCTACGGACCTGCGATCAGAAAGCAACATACCAGTTAGAAACCAAGTAGCAGAGCTAGTGACATACTGAGAGTCTTACTCGATGTCATCTTTCAGTAACGGAGTCTGCAGCTGCTTCAACTCGCCACCTGTTCGGTTCTTGATCGCCAGCTCCACTAGCCGACCGATGCTAGAAACGTATTCAGAAAGCTGTCAGTAATTCGTCATATCATGCCCGTCTTCAAATGCGAAACGTACTTGTGGTAAGTTACAAAGTTGAGGAACTCGAGCGAGGCGCGCGACATCTTCCCAAGACCTAGCCATTGCCGAAATTGCTGGCCCTTGTTGTTCATAAAGTTGAGTTTGCGGCCTCTTGCAAACACGTCGTAGATGGACCAGTCCATCGTCTTCGTGCGCTCGTCCGCGAAACGTATCCGCTCCTGCACACGTACCAACCACATAATTAGTCAGAATCGACGCGTCAGGCAACTCAAAAACAAACAAAAACCGCACCAGGAACGCTTCGTTGAACACCGCCTCCGTTTCCGACACGGCAAAGAGATCGAGCTCCTCTGCAAGCTCTTCTTCTTCAACATCTTCCAGCTCGTTCTCCTCTTTTGTCTCACCGCGGAACTCTCGCCAGCGTCCGTAGTAGACCGCCTCGTCCTCGAAGATCTCCACCAGCGTCTGCAACAAGCCTCCATGTCAGCAACATACTCTACCACAACCTTTTACCACAACTTACCCTTAGACACGATGACGCTGTCAGCACTTCCGGGTCCACCGACCTCAATACCTTCCGTATATGATCCCCAACTACCACATCATCAGTTAGAAATTGCCACCCATACACATCCAGCCATTCTCGACTCACCTAGTGCCTGTACCTCTTCCACCGCCGTCACACAGGACTGCGTGCTATCCCCGAACGTGCTCATCATGGCACTGATCGTGTGCAGCATCAAGGACGCCTTCTTGCCCTTCTTGCCTGTGTCGTGCTTCACTCCACAGGCGCACATCTCCTCAAAGAATTCGCCTTCTGCGACCTGCCAACGAGGCTTAAACTTGGGTTTCGGTGCGTAGTGGGGCACTTCCGCCGGGGCGACGTACGCGCTGTTCGGATGCTTGGGTAGAGCTGCTCCGGCTTCGGTGACTGGTCCAGAGGAGCGTAAACTGCGTTGCTGCAGCATCTTGAGGTACGGGTCGCACTTGACGGCCATCGCCGGGTCCTTCTCCTCGTTCTGAGGGTTTTGCTCTCCAGCAGCTTCGGACTTGGCTTCACTATCGGGTCCCACCTTGCGCAGCCGCTTGTCGCGGATGTAGCTGAGCATTTTCTTCTTCTGCTCGAGCGGCAACGTCTTCCACGCGTTGGTCTGCGCTTCCAAGAGACGGAAAATGAGCAACGGAGGAGGGAAAACGGGCTGTTGCAGGCTGCGACGCACCTCTTTGTACGGGTATTCGCACTGGATGGCGTGGAACAGGCGGTGCACTTGCTCCAGCAGTGGCAGGCGAGCCAGATCGTGCAGTCCGAACTCGTTCTCGGCCCCAGGAGCGTCCACATCGCCGGCACTTGAGCGCTCGTCCGCCATTATTGGGCTTTGTCGGTTATTGACTGCGATTGGACAGAATTGCGGAGGCAGGAAGTACAGTTGTACCTCTCAATTTGAACTGCTTGATACCCCATACCACGAAGTTTGACTGTAACTGTAACCTCTGTTCCATAGACGCAACACGCTGTCATCCGAGCTTGAAGCCGCCTGTCATTCGCCAATTTGCCGCCAAGTAGACAGGTGCTTTGACGATGGCTCCCGGCTGTGGCCCCAGCGTGCGCGAGTTCTACGACGGCCTCTTCCACTCGCCCATCTACGCGAAGCACCACCGCGCGTGCTGCAACGTGGGCTTCCACCCGCGCGGCCACGCGCACGTGAGCTCCAGCGCCGCGGCCGTGGCAGCCGTCGCCGGCCTCGCTCCTCCAGCGCCGCGCCTTCCAGTCCCTTCCAAGCGCAGTACCCGGCCGACAGGTTCCAGCTGCAGCTCTACGACACGCTCATGGATGTGGACGCGCAGCACGAGGCGCGACGCGCCCAGGAGCTCACGATCGTGGACGTGGGCTGTGGCGCGGGCGGCGGCTTGTGCGAGCTGCAGACGTTGTACCCCAAGGCGGAGGTGGTGGGGCTGGACCTGTCCATTCAGGCTCTGGAGCGCAGCAAGGAGGCGTGGAACCGCTTCACGGAGCAGGTGCCGCACTTCCAGGAGCGGAAGCTGCGGCTGTACCACCACTCGTGCGAGAGGATGAAGGGGCTGCTCACCCACTCGGTGGACGTGGCGGTGGCAGTGCAGAGCTTGCAAGAAGTGCAAAACCTCGGCAGAGCTGTCAATGAAATCGCCAGGGTGCTCAAGCCAGGGGTCTCCTGTTCGTGGCGGACTTTATCCCGCCCGACGTCGCGGCGGATCATCTGGAGCACTCGCTCTTGTCCCCATCTCGTCGGCGCAGAACAAAGCTCCACTGTTTGAGATCGTGCAGGAGCAGTTGGTGTCGTTCGAGGCGGCGATGGGCGCCAAGCTCAGCTCCGCATCCACGCGGGAGCTGATTCATCAGTGCACGCCCCACGACTTCCATTCGGAGCTCGAGGCCTTTTTCTTCGTCGAGCACTCGCCGTTGTACGAGTTGTTGCGTCGTGACCAGATGGGCTACCGCTTGCTGTGCTTGCGCAAGACGGATGAATGCAGCACGGATGAAGAGGAAGATATCCGACATGTAAGCGAGTGGGTCGGCGATAACGTGGGCTACTCGTCGGACGAGGAGGTCCTGGACGACGACGCGCCCAACTACTATCCGTACCAGGAGCTCTTCCCCCAACTTGACATTCTGAAGGACAACTACAACGTCATCCTGGAGGAGATGATGGCGGTGCAGCAAATGACAACGTGGCCCTTCTGGCCGGAGAAACACTACACTGAAGGCGACAGCGAGTGGCGTGTGTTCCCGTTCTGCTATACCTTCCCAGCCTACGACGCTTCCAAGACGTCGTGGGTGTCCCCACGTGCGCGATGTGTCCACGCACAGCGGAGCTCCTCAGAGGTTTACCTGGCATTCGCACCGCGCTCTTTTCCAAGCTCGGACCGAACACGACGCTGTCTGCACATCGAGGCTGGGCAGATCTGGCCAACCACGTTCTGCGCTGCCACTTTCCGCTTGTCGTGCCCATGCTGTCTACAGGAGCCCCTTGCTGTGCGACGGTAGTGGGCGGCAAGACCACGTACCATGCCGAGCGTGAGTTCATCGTGTTTGACGACAGCAAACTGCACTACGCGTTCAATCACCACCCGGACAAAACGCGTCTCGTGCTCATTATCGACTTCTACCGCCCGGACCACCTGCCACGGGGTCGCGCACGTGGAGGCCACTCGGACGAACTGGACGAGTTTATCGAGACGTTTAGCAAGCAGTCGCTTCTCGGTGGCAGTGACGACAACTGAAAAGCAAGCAAAGGCAATTGATAAGAGCAGCGGGTGATTCTTTCGGGTACCTGGTAACAAACAGCGCGTCACCCCTGCTTAATCTTAATGTTAAATAAACCTGTCCATACGTTGAAAAAACACAACATCAGACACCCTCCCGCCTCCTCCACTGCACTACAGTACGTACATCCAGGAAGTGCACGGACATCGGGAACGTCCGCATTAACAATAGCCGTGAGTCCGAGGTTGGCGAGCGCTCCTCGGATAAGTCCGCAGGGGAACACGAGGAACAGCAGCGCCATCTCCCTCGTCTCCTGCTCCGTCGCGGCGGAGATGCCTGCCAGCCAGCGGAAACTGAAGTCCTGCACCACGAAGACGCCTCGGTGGTTGGTCTGCAGCTTGTCGATCTGCTTCTTGAAGATGGCGATCCACAGGTCTTTGCACACGAACTTGATCACGTCCAGCGGCTCCAGCATGCGCGGCCTGTCTTTGGCCGCGCGCTCGGCGAAGCGACAGCCCACGTCGTAGCCCATGGCCTCCAGCTTGACAATGACCGCCTCGCGGTGCGAAGCCTCCTCCTCGGGCGTGGGCGCGGCGCCCTCCGCCTGCCACGGGAAGCGCTCCAGCTGCGCATACAACGCGTAGTACACACTTAGGAGGACCAGCTAAAACCGTTACTGCCACAAACACCCACCATGGAGCGCACGATCTCGCCAAAGAGCTGCTGGAAGCAGCCGTCCGCCACCTCCTTCATCTTCTCGTCTTTTGCAAGTGTGGGAATGCCTATACACGGTATACTGTATACAACGTATACATAAAGTATACTATCCCTTGTATACCCTTTCGGCCAAATGGTGTTTGATACACCATTGTGACGTGTTCACTTACCAAGCCGAGACGAGATCGCTATGAGCGCCAAGAGCCCCGAAGTGGTGGACGGGATGATCGACGACAGCCTGCTGGGCGTGCTCATCATCCTGCTGGTCGTCATGCTCAGCACGGGCTACGTGTACGTGCAGCAGCTGCAGCAGGGGGCCGCTCCTCCGCCCGCCAACGCTCGCATGGCGCCGTCCACGGCCGCGGCGCTGGCCTCGTCTCCTGCCCGCGCCGCCGTCGCCACCGCCGGCCTGAGCGACCGCCAGCTGCGTCTGCACTTCACGCTCCCCATGCGCAACGGCGCGCGCACCGTCACTCTGAGCGCCGAGGCACTGCTGGCGACAGACCAGGAGGAGGACGCTCTAAACTGGACGCACCCGGACGTGCCGACGCTGCTGGTGGATCTGTCCCATGTGGCGGACGTGTACCTGCTCTGCACAGTCAAAGACGCCGAGAAGACGCAGCAGATCCGCGAGTTTGTGGCCACGCACCCGGACTTGAAGAGCGGCGACGGAGGGTTCAAACCGCACAAGATCCTCTTCTGCACGACGGCAATCGGGAAAATTGCGTTCGTGCGGCAGATTGAACCTCATGTTCATGTGGAAGGTACGAGGCTTTAGACTGGGGAAGTGGTGCAATTATTAACGGACTGGGTGTTTGGTTTTGGTGTGTAGTTGATGCTGCAGTAGTTCGGGAGCTGGAGAAGCACGTGCCGCGGATTGTGCACATCCCCAGTTCGCCCGAGGAGGCGGTGACGTCTTCGATCCCTAACGTCGTTCATGTGGGAGACAGCTTTGCAGGATATTTCTCGCTGCTGAGCTCAAAAGAGCGACTGTAGCGGTCTCTCCTAATATCGGATGCTGGGGTTTGCGACGTGTAGTTTGATTTGGATTTTACTTGCAGGTGGAGTTGCCCTTGAGGAGAATTCTATCGATTCGGAAGAGCTGCTCCAGGGTCTGTAGGACGAGAAAGAGCAGCGTGTCAATACGTCGCCACGGATGTAGAAGGCCGAAGTCCGCGGGATCGCCTTGTACGACCTCAGGGATTTGAATCGGCCCACCCAACGTCTGGAGAACCCGAGAGTAGTCGAGCGTGTATCCGTTGTGTGACTGGTCCAAATTACAAAATGCTTCAAGGAGCACTAGCCTCTGATTGCCCGCGTGCTCCTGGGCTTCGTCACTTGCGCAATAGCAAGTCTTGCTCAAGTTGTTCCGCAAAGTGCTGACAACTTCTATGAGCGAGTTGGCAAGAATGTGCTCAGCTAGAGAAAGCGTTACAGCGTCACGAGGCACAGCTTCAGTAGGTGAAGATTTCTTGTCTCCATGTTGCAGCCAGCGCGCGATGGCGAGCTCAGTCGCTCCACCGCCTCTGCAACAATAAGCGATGGGGGACTGATCGATATCCGTGTTGGCTGCAGGCTCCAACCAACTTCCGAGAACACGAAGTCCTTTTACAATCGCCGCGTAGTATTGCTTGTATATTCCTTTCGTCGGCGCATGAACAATTAGCTGAGGAACCACGACACTTGGGTCACTCTTCGAGTTAACCTCGCTATGTTGTACGAGTCCGCGCAGCCGTAAGCACCCTTGCTGGTGAAATCTCACTTTGGATATACCTTTCGTACATACACCGATATGCTTTGAGGTGATGTCATCGAATATACTTGCAAGTGGAAAAATGCCAGCATTCATACACAGTTCCTCGACGTCTTCAGGCTCTGCCAGTTGTACGCATGCGATACCCTGACGGGTACATGCAGCAATTACGCTTTCGTCGAGAGCTTCAGTGCTAATAACAAGGTGAATCTCCTGTCGGTCCCGAAGATGACGCACAAACCTTGAGATGAACAGGTGAGCTGCATCGTGCGCTGTGAACAGTTCCTCGTCTGTACTCGTAGCCAGCTCGACATGATTGGATCCATCAGTTATCGAAAGGGAGCACGTGAAGCAAGCGAATCGTAAACGACTTGGACATCCATCGAGTATGCCCGGTGGCTGCGATGCTACCACCGACTTCTTCAAGATAAAATCCCCACGCGGCACCACATACGATGCACGCACGGACGGCGAAGCCATGAATATAACCGCATCAGGGGCACTTTTCAGAAATTGCTGCACACGTCGAAACAGCATTTTGTCGGTCTTTTCAGCTGCATCAATCGACGGATAAGCTGGCGAAGTGAATATCCACGTCAAAATGAGCTCGGCGACAAACTCCACTGCATGCTCCCCAAGTACCCCACGGAGTACCGATAGCAAAACGTTGGCGCTCGCATCACGAAACTGCGTCAACACACCAAACAATTAGCACCACAAAACGCAGCCAAAGCTCTTCATCGCACCTGATGTGACGGCTGCGTAGTTTCTCTATCCAATTGAAGCGACACTGCAATTTTTAGGTTGCTCAAATCCGACTGCGGTGTCTGCATCTCTTGTTGCATCTTCCACTTGAGCTCCGCAAAAGCTCTCGACAGTCGCGCGCGGTCCACCGCACCTTTCTCTCTCCTCAAAGCTTCTGTCGCGTGCTTCACCGCTGCATCCACCAGCAAAATGAACTCACTAGAGCCATCGCCCAGTTGCTTGTGCACTCCATTGGCTGCAGTGAGCAGGAACGTGGCGAGGGGATCTGCTGTACTCAGGCCCTGCTTCCACGCCGCCAGGACGGCGCGTCCCTCGCCCGTAACAACTGGAGCTTCTGCGGGTCGGAACAGCAGCGTCTCCTCCCCGCAAGGCCCGAAGCTCCGTCGACAAAGCGCGGCGAGGCTCGCGGTGGTGCGCTCCAGCTCGACATCGATGCTCATCAAAGTCCGCGTCCTTTCGCGAAATGGGTACATGTATCTTTCAATGATTGGCTGGCTTGGGCATGGGTACAGTATGGCGACGGTTTCTGCATGGAATGGGTACAGTATGCAAACGGAGACTTGAGCCTGTTCACGGTCTAATGCATATTCTGTATTTGTTGTCTTTACTACGCAAAGGCGACGCTAAAATGCATGTGGAAGTGAGCGGGGCAGATAAACTGATCTCAAGCCAGCGGAGCCGGAAGCGAGTCCAACGGAGACCAATCTCGGGCGTAGGACACAGCAGTGGCTCCCGTCACTGTCTTGAGGGACGAGGACAACCAACTTGGAATGTGGACTTAGTTCTCACCACCCTCGCCGCCCTTCTTGCCCGTCTTGTTCTTGATGGTCGTCATGGCCCCCTCCGCCGTGTGCTTGGCCATCTCCAGCCCCGTCGTGGACGCCGCGCGCGCCTGCAACGTCATAAACCCACCAATCAAAACGTCAGCAATTGATCCAAACCCACCAGCACAGCCACTACACAGCCTACCTTCTCCAAGGCTCCCGACGCGACGATGGACGTCCGCTCGTAGGCGCCGCTAGCCATCGTGGACGACTTCTTGAAAGCGTCCGTCTCCTTGAGCTTGCCGTACTGCTCCTGGCTGGCCGTGGCGGCGGTGCTCAGCCCCCGCAATGGTCTTTCCCGCGTTAGAAGCCTTGGCAGCTTCCAGAGCCGCCCCCGACTTCTCCCGGAACATGGAGAAGGTCTGGCCCAGCACTCTGCGTCAAGAGAGATGAGTAAGTAACATTTCAGCCAATGACACAGCAGCGTTCCACCTATTCCGGACGCACTTGGAGGCCGTGTTGGCGCCGTTCTTGAGCTTGTCCACGGGCAGCACATTGCTCACGGACGACGAGCGATCGCTCTTGGCGGAGGCCGTGGACTTCTTGTCGTCGTCCGAGTCGTCCCCCTGCTGCGGCTGGTTCTCCTTGGCCACGGCCTCGTCCTTCTCGCCGTTGAAGATGAGGTTGTCCAGGTCCTTGTCGTCCGACTGCTTCTGCTTGAGCGATACGTCGTCCATGGCTGGAGATGCTGTGGAGATGGATACAAACGGGCTGGCTTTCTTCTACACGCTGAGGGCGGAAAATGGGAGTTTTGAGGGGAGGAGGCGGCGGTAAAGACTGGTGTTTTGGGTCCTTGTGATTGGAAGAAAAAGGCAGCCAATCACAGTAGAGACAATCAAGGGAAACTGAAGCCATCTTGATTTGGTTAGTGTTCCGGTACACCAAGTTGAGCTGGACAAGAGTGGGACGGAAACAGCGCGGACGAGGTCGTCGCTGCAAGTCGAGAGCAGTGTGTAAACTCTCGGTCACCGAGTCGCGGATGGCAGGATGTGGGCCCAATTGACCTTCATCTGCTGCGTTGAGCCAGTCGAAAAGGCCACGTTAGCGACTGATGTAGCACTCTTCTCTGCATGTGTGGCCCACGACGCCGCGACCGCTTTCGTCAGACAAGGCCTCCCGTCACCGCGGTCTCGCCAAACCAGATCCTGCCGAGACCTGCTCGCCGTTCGCAGTGCCATTGTCATTCCGCAAGTTGCGCTCCATTGCCTAGGCAATACTTCCCCGGATACCACACTCTATTAAGCACAAGCATGGTCGCGCGGTGGGCTTTACTGCTTCTCGCTCGGACTGGTCTCCGCAACCACCGAAGTCGCAGAGGTTGCTGTTGACCCAGACGTTGGCAAGAACACGCCAGAGATCATCGCTGCTCGTGGATACGCTGTGGAAACCCACAAGGTCACCACGTCCGACGGCTACATCCTGACAATGCACCGCCTCCCCAAGAGCTACGACGAGAGTCAATCGGGCGCCTCCGCCGCTGCCAACAAACCGGCCGTCATCCTGCAACATGGTGTGATCGAGAGCAGCTTTGCGTGGGTGTGCAACTACCGCAACCAGAGTCTGGCCTTCGTCCTGGCTGATGCTGGTTACGACGTCTGGCTTGGCAACGCCCGAGGCAACACGCAAGTAGTAATAGCCAGCACACTACACCGGCAGTTTTTTCTTAGCTTTATTTAACAAGGAGAATAGGGCTAACCGTTTCTAATGCAATGCTACGACTTTGACGACACAACCTCTCGATCACCTTAGAGCAAGAGAAAGCGCCACCACTTCAGAAGTAGTTTTGAATGCTCTCGTCTCCTTAGAAGCGACAGCCGGTGGTTTCAACGAGGACAACCTCTCGACCACCTGAGAGTGAAAGCAACGTCTTTTGGATCATAGGGTAGTTTTAGAACCACTCACCAACAACATTCAAACTATACATTGATAAATGCAATAGAAAATTGCGCCGGCAATTTTTACCGCAAGGAATAGTTCAGAGCAGCGCGACGCGTGGCGTCTCACCATTAGTTGGAAGTCTATGTGACACGCCTCTTAAATACGTCCAGAACCCCTTCTTCCTCATTCCAGAATCTGCCGGCTCGAGGAAGATGGTCAAGCTTTTCTGTGCGATTGTTGGTGTGGCGGGAAGCGCGTTCGAGGTGAACATCGACGAGGGCGCGTCTGTATCAGCGCTGAAGAAGGCGATCAAGACGGAGAAGCAGAAGATCAGGTCGATGGAGTTGGCTAACACGCTGAACTACCCCAAATCGGGGTATAAGCTGAAGGCAATTACCGGGTTCAAAATTTACATTTACTTCCGCGAGCATGCACTCGGCGATAGTGAAGCTGATATCCCACAGATTATTCGCGATAACAAGCACGTAATCAACTTCCCTAAGACCAACAACAAGTGTGTGTTCCACTGTATCGCGTGGTACTTGCATGAACATGCTAAGAAAGATCCTCGTCGGATCCAGGCTCAGGTGAAGGAAGTATTCAAGCGCTACTGCTCTTACAAGGGAATCAGCTATACGCTTAGTCTATTTCGTAGCTTCAAGCCGATTGACCTCCTACAGCTCGACGAACTTGAGGAATGCTTTCATTTCGGTATTAACGTCTACTCAATGGATGTAAAGACCGGTAATGTTGAGTGTATCCGTCGTTCGGAGAGAGAAGGAGTGGCTATGGATATTCTTTCCCATGAGAACCATGTATTGTACATCAAGAACATTGATATGCTTCAATCAAAGTACCAATGCTCGAAGTGTGAAATGATTTTCGTTAGCTCTACTAAGATACGAGATCATACCAAAAATCAGTGTGAGCTTGTAAACATCGAGAGTTTCCCAGCTGAACCAACTATCTACAGACCAGCCCCCAACACTATTCGATCAATGCTAACCAAGTACTCCATCAAGGGCATTGAGCAGTACCTAGATCATTATCTCGTGTATGACTTTAAGGCCATTCTAAAGCTAGTTATGGCACAGCATGGTGAGAATACTGTCTTCACCAATGAGCATATTCCCGTATCAGTATCTGTATCGGATAGCTTAACCGAGGAGGTGCGTTGCTTCGTCAGCGATGAACCGAAGATGCTACTAACGGACATGTTCGAATATATTCACCAGGTATCGATCAAGATCCAGCAGTACAACGTGCACAAGTACGAGATCCTCCTGCGGAAAATTATCGATGCTCACGGCCTGACTGGTATGGAGATTCCAGGTGCTAAACTCGATAAGACCTATAAGATGATCGATGTGGATGGTTGGATTAAGGAAGGGAAATATGCCAGTTTCTTCGACTTCCATAGCACCCTCGGGTTTGGTAAGCAGAGGTCTGACTATGGTAGGATTAAGCAGCACCTTGATCAAGTTCCAGTGCTTGGGTTCAAAAACAGCGGACGCTACGATGTAAATCTGATTAAGAACGATCTCTTCGCCGTTATTGGGACAGACAACATCAAATCGGTAATCAAAAATCCTAGCTACATGTGCATTGCGACCTCGAGCATGAAAATGCTCGATATTAGCAACTATGTACCAGCTGGTACGAGCTATGCAAAGTACCTCAGCACATATCTAGGCGACTGCAAATGCGACAACAAGATTCGATGTGTCTGCGGCTTGGGTAAGGGGATTTTCCCGTACGAGTTCATTACCTCGTTCAACGTTCTTAGCCAGACTACGATTCCTCCTAAGTCAGCTTTCGATAGCGATCTCCGTGGAACTAGCATCAGCGATGATGACTATAAGCGCGTGCAATTCGTCTGGGGGCACTATGGCATGAAGTCGATCAAGGACCTACTGATCTAGTACAACAACTTGGATGTGGTACCTTTCATCAAGGCCATCAAGGCTCAGCGTGAGTTGTTCAAACGTTTTGAGCTTGACATGTTTGCAAATGGTGTATCCCTGCCCGGTCTCTCGGAGAAAGTCATGTATCAAACATGCTTCGACAATCTCCAATATCCTAGCAAGACGTCTCCTCAAGCGTTTCGGTTCCCTAGCAAGCGTATGAGTGGCTACAAGACTCAGGATCTTGAGGCTAAGCGCGAGTTTGGTATGACGTTAGGGCAACTAGATATACTGTTAAAATCAACAGAAGTATCTTTGTGGTCTTTGCTACGGTCCTTTGAGCACTGAAATTGTCTCAGCTGATCGAATCAATAACAAGCTTGGACACATCGACGGCAACATCTTGATTAGTTGTATTTCGTGCAACACCGCTCGCAAGGATATGTCTCTCAAGGGTTTCCGCTACAAGAAGCTGCTCGATTTCAACTCAGAGCGACTGGTCTATTCCATTGACAAGGAGGAGAAGGACATCTACGGTAAGATGAAAGCTAACATTGCTGGTGGTCCATCCATTATCTTCAACCGCTACGCTAAGCGCAATGAAACGAAGATTCGTGGTGGGAAGCTGTGTAAGAAGGTAATCGGGTACGATGCTAATGCTCTATATCTCTGGGCTCTCGGTAATGACATGCCATGCGGAAGACTTACAACTATCGAAGCTTATCCAGGCATTGTTGAGGACATTAAGAACGATAAGATTTTCGGCTTTCTCGAGTGTGATATTCAGACATCTGAAAACTTGAAGCATTATTTTGGTGAGATGACCCCATCTTCAAAAATACACTGATTGACTGTACGGATGAGAGTATCATTGGTGAGCATATGTACGGCTACAACCAAACACGAGAGAAAAGCAGATCGAAGCCAGCTCGCAAATTGATTGGTAGCTACTTTGGTGAGAAGATCCTAATCTACACGCCTTTGCTCAAGTGGTACCTGTCTCATGGTATGGAAATCACCCAGACATACAGCTTCATCAAAGCTAGCTCACACAAGGCATTTGCTCCATTCATGGAAGCGGTGTCTAGCGCTCGACGAGAGGGTGATGCTGACCAGTCCAAGGCTATGATTGCTGAGATGATGAAGCTAGTAGGCAACAGTGCTTCGGTCGATCTGGAATGGACATGAGCAAGCACAAGGAAATTAAGTATGAGTCAGATAAGAAGGCAATTGCTTCAAAGATTGAGCACTTCACCTTTCATGGATTAGAGGAGCTCAACGACGCTTGCGAACTTACTATGATGAAGCGCAAGCTTAAGAACAAGAACCCGATCCATTTGTCGATTGCTATCTACCAGCTCGCTAAGCTACGCATGCTCCAGTTCTACTATGATTGCATCGACTTTTACTTCGATCGTTCCGACTTCCAGTATCAAGAGATGGATACGGACTCAGCCTACATCGCGTTCAGTTGTGATAATCCGTTTCAAGACTGTATCAAACCTGATCTACGTGAACACTTCAAACAGCACAAGTATGATTGGTTCCCACGTGATTATAGCACGGATGTGGCTAAGTTTGATCGTCGTACCCCTGGTCTATTCAAAGATGAATGGTCAGGTGATGCTATGGTCTCATTATCCTCCAAGAACTACATCTGCTATCTACCAGACGAATCGTACAAGGTCAAGGTTTCAGCCAAGGGTGTGCAACAGGGTCGTGGACGCAATAGTGATGTTCTTAGTCCTAATGGGTTCGAATCTGTTGTGCGAGATCGTATCACACTTCAAGGCACTAACAAGGGTTTTAGATTATCGAAAGAGACTAAATCTATCATCACCTACAGTCAGACAAAGACAGCGCTATCATATTTCTATGACAAGCGGCGTGTGCTTGAGAATGGTATTACTACCATAGCTCTTGATATCTAATCGCTATCCAAGCTATCACATTTTTATGTCCATCTAACATATACCATGGATGAGATACTTACGAAGCTTTACTATGACCCTAAAATCGACTATATCGGTGCTCAGGCTCTACATGAGAAGGCTCGTGAGTTAGATCCTAAGATAACTCTAAAACTGGTAAAGGATTGGTATGCTACACAGTCAGAGATTCAGAGATTCCAAGAGCAAAAGCAGAGATTCGATGGATTCAAAATCGCCTCTCATAACCCGAATTCTTGGCAAATTGACCTTGCGTTCTGGGGAAAACAACCGATTGTGACTGGTATCAACATTAACTCCCGCATCGGGTACGCAAAACTATTATCGAATAAGACAGCTGCTACAGTTTTGATAGCACTAAAAGCTTTCATCCGATCTTATAGGGTAGATATTATCACAAGCGACAACGGGTCTGAGTTCATGAACTCAAAAGTTCAGCAATTATTTAAAGCAAAGAAGATCGAACACTTCAACAATGAGCCCGGTGATCACGGTACTATGGGGAAAATCAAGCGCTTCAATAGAACGCTGAAGCAGAGACTAACCAAAATGTCTCCCAAGAGAATTACGCAAAAGCTCATCAGCGATGTTATTACTAACTACAACACCACTTCTCATCGATCAATTGGAATGACACCCAATGAAGCCAAATGCAGGGTAATTGAGGCTGAGTTGAACCATAACCAAGCAGAAGCTGAAAAATTGATAATGAGCTCGAGATTGGAACCAATGTTCTTTACCGACTAAAGAAGCGGACGTTTGATAAGGAAGCTGCTGGGTGGAGTAAAGCTGTGTACTCGATTGTAGGTATGGATGGTTATCGCGTCCAAATCAAGTCAAAAAATGGGCACACACTCTACAAGGCCCCCAATGATCTCAAGATGGTGCAATCGGCGACGACTGAAGCAACCATCAATCGAGGCGATATCCTTGAAGCAGAGAAGATCATAGACCACAAAAAGTGCGAACTGGAAGACCTGGCGTAGCCGGTCCGGGTGGGGCAGAGCCCGCACCAAAGTACAGATACTTGGTTCAGTGGGTTGGTAATGAACCTGATTCCTGGGAGCCGCAAGATAATCTTAGATTAGTTAATAAGAGTAGGAGATCGACTCTTGAAAAGGAGTACTGGGAGGAAACAAAGCCCGCGTCAAAAAAATGAGTCATAATCAGCTTGTAAATAAATTTGATAGAGACATCCTCTGTAAGCTTTTGACTCATGTATATAATTTAAAGTATTTTTTTGTGAGTTTTGGAAATATATGACTTGATATATAGTAATCCCTTCATAATGTGTTCCAGCTGTTCAGAAAAGGACCGTGAGCTTGCTAAGCTACGGCGAAAGTTGTGGATCATCCAGGAAGTAAGCCGAATCAAGAACGAACTAATGAATCTTGATGCAGTAGCCAATTTTCGAAAAACAGTAGTAAATCGAAAGTATCGAGATGAGTTAGAAGCAATATTTGGAGTTCCATTCCTTTGTATCAAGGACCGCTATCGAAGTCTTCTTAATGAGAGAAATCATATTTGCCATTTCTATTCACGTTTTAGACATGACTCGGTCATGCCAAGCTACTGGTAATTATCTACTCATTTTTTTATGGATTACAACATATAGATACGATGTTCCCCAATTGTACATCCCTCGCTCAGAGAGAGCAGAAACGACAAGAGCTTCTTGAACGATCTCAACGTCGCGTTCGGCAAGCTAATGCGAAGCGCGAAATGTATGAAGGTGCATCGTGGGCGACTGATATCACTAATGGTATCACTACTGTATCGAAGAAAACGACAGCGACAACCCAAACTGATACAGGTGTTGGTACTGATGAACCAATCCCTGATGCAGTTAAGCAAAACTTGAATGATATTATTGATCAGGTGATTGGTCAATCAGACTTAAAAAAATCTGAACAATGAAAACTCCAACAAAAACCCTGAGGTCTCAACACCAACAATGGTAAATGTGGGATCTACAGCTAAACCAGATACTACTGATGTCGGAGTACATATAAGCCCCGATACAGCTGATAGAGGTTTTCAAGCACGTCCTGATACAACTGATCGAAATGTTCAGGCTCGACCTGCAACATCAGATGTCGGAGTTGATAATAGTGTTCGAATGAGTGATGTCAGTGTCAATGCCAAGCCATCAACAATAGATGCAGAAACGAATACACCAAGAAAGCCTGTCCGGCTTGATACGGAAGAGCAAGTTGCATCACGTGAATGGGTCAAAGCCTTTTACAAAAACATTCCTAATTGGGTTGCGCTTCGAATTCATCCGATTAAAAGAAAGATACTAAAGACGATAAACGCTATGTTATCGGTGAAAACGGGGCACTTCTATCAAGAAATGGTAAAAATACAAACGATACGAATATATCGAGTGGGTAGCAACTATGGAGAAGATTAAAGATATGTACTATGATGCTGAAAGTCAATCGATCGATGAAACGCATGGAATGTTGGAGGAAGAAAATCGGACGAGGACCACTATGCGTTTGGAAAAGAATAAGCGAGCAGGTGATGAATTAGAAGAGCTTGACGTAGTTCTTAAGGATCGGAGACTGCCCAATATCACCTTTGATAGAAAAATAACTTCTACCACATCCGACGACAATGGTAGTAGATTTATGATGCTATGGATCATCTCCAAAAACATGGAGATGCTGGATTCGAATGGGCTAATGAAGAGCATCCTACCGATTTTCAAGGATAAGTATAAATCCGACAAAAGCTCATTAGAGCAGTATGTTTGGGTTAAGGATGGATCCGTTGATGTATTTGGAAAAGAATCAAACCTGAGACACACAGCAGCACTGAAGAAGATTGATTGGCAATCCATACTCAGAGAGTTTTTGAAGATGATCAAGGATAGAGGATTAGCATTAACAATGGTTGGAGATAGCGATGTTGAAAGAGATATCAAGGACTACAAGCCTTATGATGATGATGAAGAGCGTGAGCCACGACATGGTACGAAAACTGGTTTAGATGAAGATATGGATAGAAATCTATCAATCCCTGACAGTGAAGCTAAGAAAATTCTATACGAGTACTACAAGGGCCTCTTTGATAACAAGATCGTGATCCCATTTCGTCTTCACCCCGTCGTCGATTCTAAGAATGGTGTAAAAGCTCATGATACTTACTACTTTAGCGTACCAAGCGAAAATAAATATCTCAATATTAGGAACAAGGACCATAAAATTGTTTCAGGAAATGCTTGGACTGAGCTGATGAAGGTGATGCGTTGGATGGATACGTTCATGGCTTTACTAAGTGGGTTAGAAGATGCTCATCATACCGCAAACAATATCAAAGCTCCTGCAACTGAAGCGGAGAAGAAAATGATTAAAAATGTGAATGACAATCTCAAGATTATTCGCGAGGTCATCTTCAACAATGTTGATGATGTTAAGCAACAAAGTGAGGATGTATATGAGGAGAGCGAACTGGACAAACTTCATGATGACGCTGAACGTGCTTACCAATCATATGGAGAGGCTCAAAAGCGACATGAGGAGGCTAAGAAGGCAGTGAAAGGTAATAATTCAAAAGCCGTACGATCAGCACTGAAGGCAGCAACATCAGCTATGAAGGCTACAAAGTCTGTTTATAGTACGAAGTATAAGAAATACAGCAAATTGGTTCAGGAGATCGCGGAAGAAGAGGAACGTGAGCGTGCTGCCGATGAGTTTGCTAAGCGCTCTCGCGGACAGGGACTTAAAGGGCGTGGTCTAAGAGGAGCAGGCGTTGCCCCACTGGAAGGAGTTGTCCGGCGAGGAAGAACCTACAATCTGAATGAGATTCAGGGCTTAGCTACACCGAGTGCTTACGTATATCGCCAGCTTGGTAGCAAGTACATTCGTATCCCTGACCTTGATGATAAGACACTTGTTATAGTTCAACCTAATCGTCGCAAATGCGGACCTAAGTGTCAGATTAGTGATAGTCTCCAAGGTATGATTAGAACGCTCGTATATAAGCAGCATATCGATCAGCCTACGTATGACAAGCTCAGCATCGAAGATAAAAAAATGTTCAAGGAGATCCTCGCGATAACGCATCTTCAGTATAATTTCCATGATAAGCTCACGGATCCACTTGAAACTCTTTGCACTGAGTATGACAAGCTAAAAGGTGAGATCGAGCTCGGGAATGATAATCCGAGCAAACAGCTCAAGTCGCTTACGGTGGATATGTATAGCAATCGATTGATTGGTGATAAAGAATTCAAGGAGATTATAACTCGACTACTATAAACACCATGTTCTTCTTTAACCCCGCATTATTTCCAGCTCAGCTGGTAGCTATGGCGATAACGCCGACAACAATGTCGCTGAACTCAAAGCAATCATGAAAAACCTTATCATTCACGATCGCCCCCAGAAGTCTCAGGCTGCCGTATGGGCAACTGATCTCGATAAGTCAATCAGAAAAGTAGATGCTTCGACGCAAACCGAAGGTGGCCGTATGTGGGCTTACCAGCCGAAAAAAGGACTAAAAGTGTGAAGACGTTCGCTCTCTAAGAAATCCCACTTCGCACGAGTTTGTTTCGGTATCCTCGGTAAATGTTGATTTTTTATCGCTGATACTAATTTCAAGTATGGCAGACTCCCCATCAGGACTTTTGGTTGGGAGGAACACACTATCACCAAGAACAATAATTTTGTCAGCTTGGAGCATCGTCGATCCCACGATTTGGTTAGGGTTATCAGTAGATAAATTGGTTTTGAGCTCTTTACTCGGACCGCAACCCATTATTATGCTATATGCTACCAAAGATATTTCTTTGAATGAGCTTGCGCTTAGACACACGAAACTTGAAGGCAACCATAGTCAAGCCAACTAGTTGGCGAATCGACAGACTTGTCTGTCTTTATATGGCTGGCCGTAGGCCGCCCGGGAGGGGCTCCGCCCGCTCCATTCACTCAGCGATAATTGCTCGTAGTTCATTAAGTTGCGAGCTCAGATCATCAATCATTTTTTGTTGATTGTGCAAAGTCATATTGCACAGTAAAATAATTTTATTGTAATCGATATTGAGCTGGTATCCAGCAATATCAGTTTCTGTATCCTCGATTAATAAATCAGGATTCTCCGATAAACCGATAGCAAATGGCAAATGGCAAACCATTTTTTATGAAATCTTGGGCAACATAACCAAATTGTTCTTGCTCAGGACATGATTTATATGCAAACGATTTTGGACGAATATTCATAATTTTATTAGTATCATCTAACTCAATATTTTTATATTAGATTTAACCCGTTGATCAGAGGTAGTATAATATCCTCCTGAGGCTACTAAAATAGAATTAGAAGATTTAATCGATATTGCAATCGCTGACACTGGTCCAATTGAATAAGTACTCGAGAGTCTTCCAAAATATCCATAACCTTGCCCTCCCGCATCAATGGTTTGACTAACAGATCCTGAAACCTCAAGAATAGCTCCAGGGGTAGTTGTTCCTATTCCAACTCGACCTGTATCTTTGATTGTCATTCTTGTAGAATTAGCGGTACCCAATCTAAAATCATTAGATGTGTATGTACCGATAAATAATGAAGAAGTTGTTGTTCCAGAACTTCCATTTGAAATTTCAATTATTCCTCTAACAGGAGTAATATTTGCTCCATAAAAATCAGCAGCAATCGAATATCCGCCATCAATCCAATCAGTAAGATTTCCTCGAGTAGTTAACCAAGCTGTTTGATCCGCCAACGCTTGGTTTATAACTCCACCAGAATACAAACGAAATGAATCAGCATTTAACGTAGCTCCAAGCCCCATATCACCTCCAACAACCAATGACCCATGAGTTTGATCAGTAGATGAAGTATTTGCTCCAATGTAAACTTGTTTAGCTACGCCTAATCCACCGGCGATAATGGCTGAGCCAATATTATAAGCAGTAGATTCATCCGTTCCAGCCACTACTAAATAATTTAATCCACCAATCGTGGTTATTGCTCCTTGATATGCCGTTGTTAAAGATCCAGAGATGGTAGTCGCTGTAAGTGATGATAAATTCCCTAACGAAGTAATATTTGGTTGAGCTCCAGTTTGAATTGTTCCATAAATATTGGTTGTTGATAATGTAGATAAATTACCTAACGAAGTAATATTAGGTTGAGATGCTGTTTGTAGTGTACCCGTAATCGAAGTTGCTGTAAGTGATGATAAATTTCCAAGCGAAGTGATATTTGGCTGCGCTGCTGTAGCTAACGTTCCGTTAATCGGACCCGAAACAGTCAGAGACGATAGTGTTCCAACCGCCGTGATACCAGTTTGAGATCCAGAAACGGCTCCTGTAAGAGTCGTAGCCGAGATACTACTCAAACCAGATATCGATCGCGATGCTCCACTAAAAACGAGATTGCCGCCGATCGTGAGCCCTGAGAGCGTTTCAACCGATGTGATAGCTGTTTGCGAAGCTGTAGATAATGCTCCTGTGAGAGTCGTAGCTGAGATACTACTCAACCCAGTTATTGTCCGCGATGCTCCACTAAATACAAGATTACCATCGATAGTCAGAGATGAAAGCGTTCCAACTGATGTAATATTACCTTGAGCTGCCGTCTGTAGCGCTCCATAGATATTTGTAGCGGTCAGAGAGGCGATCGTTCCGATAGATCCCGATCCATCCAGCACGAGAGCCTTATTGATAGCGGCTGTTCCAGGCGTGATACTGACTACGTACGATGGAGCAGATGATACAGTGGAACCATTCACGGTTAGACTGCTACATGATAATGCCCCAATTCCGCTAATATCATTATTGGTACCAGGAACGAGGGCTATACCTTGTGTTGCTGTCCCCGGAGTAATACCTGTAATATAAGTCAAGCGATAATCATTCTTATCGAGATAAAGCGTTTGAGCGTAATCATAGGTTAGATATCCACTGGCATCCAATGTTAGATAGAATGCTGGGTTATAGATAGGCGATGTAAAAATTGGTTGGGGATAAGAGAAACCTGAACTCATAGTTGTTTTTGTCTCGAGCTATATAGATCGAGTGATTAAAGACACGATCATGAGCGGTATTCCAGACTTCGGCGCTTCCTTGCCAAAAAGTTCAAGTCGGCTGGTATGGGTGATATCCCTGCACTTGATATCAAAAAGTTATTTAGAATGGTTGTCCTTGGTCCCTCATTCAGCGGTAAGAACAATCTTTGTATGTTCATCCTCAAGCATTCTCCTCACGTGTTCGCACATCTAACGATCATCGCTCGCAATCCACACCAAGAGCTCTATGAGTACCTCCGAGATAAGCTGGAGGATTTTATCACTTTTGCTGACCCCGATACGCCACCTAAAGTCGATCAAGTACGTCATACGCCACTGAGTTCCAACAAACCTGAGCTTGTTATCATAGACGATTACAGCAATGATAAGCTACTCCAGAAGAATATCTTTTCACATTATATGACCAGGGGCCGGCATTTCAAGATATCAACCATGTTCCTCAGCCACAGCTACTTTGCAACTGATAAGATGATTCGCTTGAATTCAGAGTACGTCGCGATCCTAAAGGCTAATTCGAAGCGTGATTTGCAGATGGTTGTGAAGGACTTCAATATCAAGGGAGTTGATGATCGATCGATTGTCTATTACTACAACAAAGCCACTGAGCAAAAGGGACAGATGTTGTTCATTGACTCTGTGAAGGGGCAAATCAGGTACAACTTTGATAGGCCTATTGCGATGGAAGAGTAATTCCAATTAATCAATCGGAAAAATGCTTAACATCATATACAACTAAAATGGCGAGCTTTCTCAAACTTGACAGTACCAACCTAATCCAAGATGGATACAACTCAACTTGGAAATACTCGTTCCCTGGTTCAGCCGCTGACTTTCGTGATGTAGTATGTGCAGTCTAAAGCATCAGCATGTACAACTCGGAATATAATATCGATGCGATGCAGTTCCAAAACACAAGCTTCAAGATCGAAGTCCCGACCGCGGCTATCACCTCTACTATCAGCATTATTCTCCCGGATGGTATTTATTCCTATGATGATGTAAATCGCAGCATTCAGACAGCCCTTGTTAATGCTGGAGCATATTTGATCGATCCATCTGGAAATAACGTCTTCTACCTAAAGCTGGGTGAAAACAGTGTCTATTACGCATGTCAGGTAGATTTTTCTCCGACGCCCACAACTTTACCAACTCTCGGAGGTACTTGGACAAAGCCAGCTACTGGACTATACTCAGCTGGTGGCACTGGATTACCTACCACCACTCGCGTCCCTCGTCTTATTATCGATAATGTAGAGTTTGGAAATGTAGTTGATCTAATCGCAGGTACATATCCCGCTACATCAGCGATCGTTGCAAGTGCTCAGCTGTCTAACATCATTCCTCAGATTCACCCCACCAGTTCATACATCGTACGTTGCGATTCATCAAAAATGAATACGTTGCATCTGGTGATATTGTCAGTGCATTTGATAGAGGTGATGCAGCAATTGGACAGCTTATTTCATATAAACCTAGTCAGTATGCATGGATGAATTGTCACAATGGCTCTCGCTCTACAATTACTATCAGTATATATAACCAAAATGACAAGAAGGTAATCTTCCGTGATACGTCAGTTTCAATAATGTTGTCATAGTTAGACGACCACCCTCTTTATCAGAATCACTGTCATAAACACCAATACCTGTCATGGAACGAATGGCTGCTCTTGCTGGAATAGCCGCTGATGGTTGTCCAGCATACGTAGCGAGAGCGGGAACAGCGAGATCAGCTGCACGAGACAATAGTCCCGAATTTTTAGCGAACTTAAAAGCTGATTTAATGCCTCCCCATATCTTGGACCAAATACTCGCTCCATACATGCCACCTCCTTGCATATGCTTGAATGGATAGCCAATTTCTTTCTTTGTGATAGTTAGACGCCTGCCTTTCCCTGCTTTGTGTGCTTTGACAGCTTTAGCATACGATTCAGGGTGTAGATGTAGTGTAGCTCCGCTCCCACTTAGATCATCTTTAGTCAGCGTTAATGTACCGGTCTTGAACGCTCGCTTGAGCTTCGCCTCGGGGATTGTTGATGAAACTGATAACTCCTTGAAAGTCATGGTTAATTCTATATAATAGCCAAGTTTAAATCTTTCATTTTTGAAAATACTTGTGGTTTATTGTACTGCTTAGAATAGAGCCAAAGCAGACAAAATGGTCCGCAATAATCCCCGTAAGTACCTTGATATTGCTTGGGGTTGTATTTTCCGATACCATACTTCGTGGGGCTGCCTCTCCCATACTATCGAAGTATTCACCATTATAGACAGCCGTCCAGTGGCCTACATCGAGATTAGGTGGTCGTAGTAGAACCAGATATGACCCTTTCTTTGAAATAGGTTTAGTTATTTCATTCGATTCATAGATATCATCGAGATGTACTCCAATTTTTCTCGCGAGTTCAATAAGATCATGATCGGACGTGATCGGCTTGATCAGATCGCTCATAATATTTAATTTAGTTCAAACTATATTAGAAACCATATACAATCAACGATGAGTGAAACTCAACTATCCGACCAATATTTGTACCAGAGCTCGCTCAAGAGCGATCCGGAGATCAAGGTATCTTCCGGTAAGCGTGTCCCGTTTGTTATCGACCTGAATCAGGGTTCGTACCAGAATGGTGTCCTTACTATCGATGCCACTGCTCAGCTTAACGGTTCTGAAGGATTCGCCTGTCTTCGCGATGCTTACATCATGCTTCCATACAAGGTATCGATGAAGAAAGGTGGTACCGCTCAGACTCTGCCTGCCAATCGCTTCTGCGCTACTCTAAAGTGTGGCAACTGGAATGTCATCGATAGCATGTCGCTCGAGCTTAATGGAAAGACCATCATTTCGATGGCTGATTATAAATTGTTTTGAATAACATTCGTGCTCAGACAAGCTATAGTCCTCAGTACGTTGAAAAGCATGGAGCGGAGTCCTTCCTATTCCCTGATGCCGCTCAGTCCGCTCTGTACAGCTCTGCCACGAGTTCGACTACTGGTGATGGATACACCAACACTACTGCATTCTCATCTTCGTTTGCTACCACAGGACCCGCTGGTGGTGCTTCTATCCCTAACGACGGTCTTGTAAAGCGTCTGTTGTCGAACCCTCCTAATGCTGGCTCTGACTTCTCTACGGCGTGGCCTTCGGTAGGTGGAGCTGCTGCTTCTACCACAATTGCTAACCAAACTGCTCGTGGTGCTTTCGTAGCTGGTGCTGCTACTGCTAACGCTATCATGGGAACGTGGAACTACATGCTAAAGGTTAAGCTAACCGACTTGCATCCCATCTTTAAGGAACTAGACCTCATGGCAAACCCTCAGATCCGTCTGCACTTCCGCGTAAACCAGGTTACTTCATCTGTTGCTGTAGATGCTACGAAGGGTATGTCGCTAACCAGTACTACTCTCGCGAGTGGTAATGTCTGTCCTGTTATGGTTGCTGCTTCTTCTACTGGTAATACTATGGCTGGCGTTCTTGCTGCTTCTGCTCCATTCAGTATTTCATGGGGTGCTGTTGTCAATGCTCTTGAGCCTACTATTGATGGTACTTACATGCCATTCACTACTTCTCGTCTCTACGTACCGTTCGTTCATCTTGAGAACCCTCAGGCTATTATCTCCAAGCCTGTGAAAAAGGTTCGATACAATGATTGCTATGCTCAGTGGTTTTACCAGCGTGCTGGTACTGGTAAGCAGTCGACTCAGCTAAATGCTGCATTTGATCTTCAGCTATCGGCGTCTGTTAAAAATGCCAAATATGTCATTTTGCTTCCTTTCGCTGAGCAAACGGGTAGTTTCGCTTCCGCGGCTGTACAAGAGTTCCAGAGCCCGTTTGATTCGGCCCCTTGGACTCTTCATCCTGGTTCGTCTATTCGCAACTTCAACGTTCGTATCGGTTCCAGCAGACGTTTGACATCAGTCATGACTATGACTTCCACCACTTCACTAATGAAATCGCTAAGATTTCGGCTATTAATGGTGATCTGACCCTGAGCTTGTGAATGGTCTTCTTGACTATCAGACGTGGTCGGTAACTAACCGTGTTCTCATTGCTGATGTTAGTCGCCTGACGGAGCGTGATATTCCTCAAGCTATTCAGGTACAAGGTGTGAATGCCGGTTGTCAAGGAACCAACATGCTCGTTTTGGTTGTGAGTGAGCAAGAGCTCACCTACGATCGTCTAACGGGTGAGGTACTTGATTTCACTACGGCTTAAATAATTAATATTTTGGTTAAGTATGGTAGCTATCTATATAGATACCATGGACACAACTATTACGTTCGGCAAGTACAAAGACTGCTTTATCCAGAGAGTGTATGAAAAGGATCCTAGCTACTGCCGCTAGCTCCGTAATCAACCAAATTTAGATGAGGATATTGTCAATTTTCTTGCGAGCAAGTTCGCAAATGGATCCGATGATGGATCGTACCTTCTAAATTTCGGGAAGTACAAGGGCAAGTCAGTAAAGCAAGTATTTGTTATTGATGAACAATATCTACAGTGGCTGCGTGCATCCAAATTCGCAACAGAAAAGGCGCCGAAGCTATGTACTGCTATTGATGAGCTGATGTAAGACAATGACTTTTTTTCTCTCAATAACCCATATGAAACTTTAAAGAAAAAAGTATGACTGGATTCATTGCATTGAAGTAAATCCAGTAGTTCGCTCATCATTCACCAATATGTTAGCATTTACATCAAGTGGTTTTATGCTCCATAAATGCCCTTCTCCGAAGTTGGCATGGACAAAACCCAAGCTTTATGCTTTGGGTAAGTACAATGATGCGCGTAATTCCAACGCTTCATAGACTTACCACATGGACATGAAACGTTATGATGGAGTCTAGCCTTAAAAATAATATCCATCATTTTCTCTGCTTTATCAATATCCGATACTGCTACAGGGAATTTACTTATCGGGTGGATCCAGTCGATTTCGATTTTGGACACATCTCACCAGTTTTCATAATAAAGTTGCACATTGTTAATATTGAAACCTTGCCTATATACTTAGTAGTTTATCCTTCAGGATCAATCTTGTCTTGGTGTGGGCTTGGTGGTTGAATGCGGAATGAGGGGAGAGCGGAGTGCTTGAGCTGAGTGTGTGAGAGGATCTAAAACCACCCTCAGATCGAAAAGGCGTTCGTTTCGCTCTCAGGTGGTCGAGAGGTTGTCCTCGTTGAAACCACCGGCTGTCGCTTCTAAGGAGACGGGAGCATTTAAAACTACTTCTGAAGTGGTGGCGCTTTCTCTCGTCCTAAGGTGGTCGAGAGGTTGTGTCGCCAAAGTCGTAGCATTGCATTAGAAACGGTTAGCCCTATTCTCCTTGTTAAATAAAGCTAAGAAAAAAACTGCCGGTGTAATGTGCTGGCTATTACTACTCACGCACTCGAACGAGTCGTTGACCTACACCACGGACGATGACGAGTTCTGGGATTTTAGCTGGGAAGACATAGGTCTCTACGACCTGCCGGCCACGATCAACTACGCTTTGGCGACTTCGGGGCGCTCCAAACTCAGTTACATCGGCCACTCTCAAGGTGTTACCCAGGCACTGGTGGGTTTTGCAGCAAACCAGACGCTGGCGCAGAGTGTGTCGTACTTCGGAGCACTCGCGCTGGTCTCGTGGCTCGGCAACTCGAAGGCAGAGTTGTTCGTTGCGCTGGCCAACGCACATCTGGATCTGCTGTTCCAGGGACTGGGCATCGTTGAGTTCATGGCACACAGCGACTTGCTCACCACGTTCCTCGCCGGCTACACGTGCACGGCCATCGGCGAAATTAGTGGGAGCGCCATCTCGCTGCTCTTCGGGACCACCACAAGTCTCAACGTCTCGCACATTCCCGTGCTCATTTCGCAGACGCCTGCACGGACTTCTGTGAAGGACGTGGCGCACTACGCGCAAGGGATCCGTGAAGATTCTTTCTCGCGCTACGACTACGGCTGCAGCTGTGTGCAGGCGCTGGGTCTCTCACTCTGCTCGTCGGCTATTTGCAAGAACAAGGCCAAGTACGGAGCTTTTGCACCACCGGCCTTCTCCTTCAACGAGATGGTGTACCCGCGCACAGCTCTCTACGTGGGTGTGGGTGACACGCTGACGGAGCCCGCGGACCTTATCCGTCTTCGCTCGTCGCTGCCGTCAGGCACCGTCGTCCGCGACACAACCATCGACATCTACAACCACTTGGACTTCATCTGGGCGTACAATGCCAACGAGTACGTGTACCAGGACCTCATTGCACAGATCGCCGAGTACGAAGGTGTCGGGTACTAGAGAAACAAGAGCCATCCTATAGTTGAAGTTTTTACGGCAACTTTGAAGTGCTTTACCACGCCACATTAACCTAACTTACGTGCACCTGGTGTTCAGTTCATGTGACCCACACGATCCACCACTTCTGAGTGATCTCCGCATTCCTCATTCTGCGTCGCTATGAGCAAGCGCTCGGTGGTGGAGTGGTCTCCGCATGACGCGTCGCTCTTCGCCGTGGGCGCGGACAACCTGCGGCTGTTCGAGGTGATCACGTCCTCCGGGGACTCCGCGCCCGCCGCTCTCTCCACGCAGCGCAAACGCGCCTTCCGCGTGGTGCGCATCAACGCCAAAGTCTCGCAGCTCAAGTGTCTGCAGTGGCATCCGTTCGAGTCCAAGCCGCTGCTGATCGCCACGGGGACGGGCTCGGGCAAAGTGCTGCTGTGCGACTTCGAAGACCCACGCGCACGCGTCATGCGCGAGTTCCTGCCCAAGTACAGTCGCCCGTGCCACGCCGTGGCGTGGAACCCGTCGGTGCCCAATCAGCTGGCCGCGGGGTTCGAGAAGGTCCGCAGCGACTTTTGCACGCTAGTTTGGGACCTCAACACGTCGGGAGCTGTCGGACCCGCGGGAGGCGGAGGGCTCACAAGCAGCGGCAGCAGTGGGAACATTGAAGGACTTGTGGACCAAGATACCGGCCTAGACAGGTCCAGAAAAGGGGAAGCAATGGAAACAGTGCCAGTGTCGGCGTTGGAGCGGGCTCAGCTGCTGATTCGAAGCCAGTGCACGAACTGGCCAATTCGGAGGCGACGATGGCGCTGTCGTGGTGCCGCTGCAGCCCACGTGTCTAGCTACAGGAACAGGTTTCAAGTGGTTACGAGTGTACGACCTGCGTGTCAAGGGGTCATCGCCTATGAGTGTAGTGGCGCACAATAAGGCGGTGCTGGGTGTGGTCTTCGACCAACATCGACCGCATATGTTGGCGACGTACAGTGACGCACCCCAGGAACCGGTGAAAGTGTGGGACATTCGTCAGCTCGAGTCATCGTCGGGCCCTTTGCTTTCGTTGTACCAGACAAGCAAGAACCTCGCGCAGGTGTCGTGGTGTCCGTCCAAGCCAGGGATATTAGTGACCGCGTCTACGGAAGAAAAGTGGGTGTCGCTGTGGGACGCCACCAAGCAGGAGAGCGGGTCGTCCACGCTCAAAAGCCCTTCCGCAGACGCTACACGTCGGAGCCGCTGACGTCGTTCTCCTGGCAGCATGTGGACTCGCCATCGAGAATGCAGCGCGCGACGAATGCGAGCAAAAGTAGCAATGCCCAGAAGCTTCAGCTTGCAGCGGCGGCATTTCCCAATCGACTCCTGACCGCATCAATTACTGGTGAGCTTGGAGATATTTCAGTTCATGACGCGATGCCACTTTCTCTGTCGTCTCATGGAGCTGTGACGTTCGGCTGTGGCAGACTTTTATTCGGTGGATCTGTAAGTGGACCTGGATTGGGAACGTCGGCTGTAACGCGACTGGCACTTGAAGAGGAGATCAGCTCAGGTTCTCGTGTGGAAGAGGACATTTCAAATGAAATGTACAAGCTGGCCAAGCAAGGATACTCCATTGGGCTGTCGAAGAACTTGAAATTGTTCAATGAAGCTACCCCACGCGGCCGGCAATTGCGCAATTTGTGGTTATGGGTCGACCAGGTTGAGGCGCTTCGACGAATCCGAGCTTCAAGGGTGGAGCAATCACGCTCTTCGAGTAATGGTCTCGGGAACAGTGCAGTAAATGCTGCAATGGCAGGTCCTTTGAGGAGTTGGCCGGTTGATCCAAATACGCTTGTCATCGCCGGTGTGAAAAATCTGCTGACCACCTCCGGGGAACCTAAGCCTGGAGTTTCTAGTTCATCTGCCACTGTACAGGAGGACTCGAGAGAAGAAGACCCCGTGGGTATTACATCTGTGATGAAAACTGATCAAGTTCTTGGCTGTCAATACTTTGAAGGACCTGGACGGCGATTGGGTTTACTGGCGTGCAACTGGGACCCTGATAATGGCCAAGGAGGGTCACGTGGGTCATCAACCGGGGCGGGCGGGCCAGGTCTTGATAGCGCGGCTGGAAGAAATATGCATCGGAGTAACTCGGGCATCTGGAATCCACAGAAGCAACATGACGA
This sequence comes from Phytophthora syringae, assembly GCA_012656105.1. Taxonomy (NCBI): domain Eukaryota; phylum Oomycota; class Peronosporomycetes; order Peronosporales; family Peronosporaceae; genus Phytophthora; species Phytophthora syringae. The sequence goes on from JAAKBD010000133.1 coordinate 163,599, forward strand.
TAACGCTCATTTTGCCAACCGCTCGTGGAACGAGAACGGTCGACATGAGTTGCAGAACATTTTGAATCGGTGCGAGCTGGAAGGGAATTACGCAAGAGCTGCAGCTCTGGCTGTTTTCCATGGTGACTTGAATGCGGCAGTGGCGCTATTACAGAAAGGAGCGACGTGGTTGACGCAAATGCAACACTTGAACGTTGGGGTCTCGTCGCCGTATTCTCCAGACTTATTGCAGCTCATCGCAATGTCTGTTGCGGGCTATTCGGCTTCCATCGCAAGTGCAGGAGGTTTGTCGCTCTGGTCAAATATGACGCAGCAGCTCTTGAAACGGAGTGAGATCATGGCACAAGTGAACCCGCGGTACTTCCACGCGATGCTTTCCTTCTTATGCGCTGCAAGCTCTACTTCTTCGTCAAGCTCAACGAACGGGAACGCTATGAGGGCTAATCAGCAACCACCGCGGCGTTCAAATAGTCGACGGCAGTGGGGGAGTGTGGATGGGCTGGCTGCTTTTGGAGGAGCTCGACCTGCAAGTGCTGGAGCATACTCAGCGATTCTAAACGATATATCCCTTCCACTAAGTGACAGGCTTGCGTTTGCTTGTCGGTTTCTCCAAGCTGACGAGTTGGTCGCGTTTGTCACTCAACATGAAGAGGAAAGTGAGCAGTTTGGGCGTTTGGAAGGATTGATCGTGACTGGAATTAATGCTGACGGCATCCGGTTGCTTCAGAAGTACTTGGATATGACGGGCGATATTCAGACGTTGGCGCTACTAGCGGCACGCCTTCCATCTTCATATGTCTCGAAGGCGCCACCTTTGGAGAAATGGATTCAAATTTACAAGGACTTGCTCAATCAGTGGCAGCTCTTCCATGAGCGAGCTCGATTTGACGTGGGTCGCTCGCAGCTCGAGGATCTACTCAACGGATTCGCTAGTTTTTCTCGCGACTGCGATGCAGAAGACCTCCAAGCGGAACTTTCAGCTCCGTCGACGCTTTCTGTCCCGCCACAATTATTTGTACGCTGCAACTTCTGCAATGCGTCGCTATCCCTGGCTAGTTTGCTCCGTCTTGGTGGTTCGCACTCGTCGTGGTTGAATCGTGCGAAGCCGAAACTTACGTGCTGTCCAACATGCAGAAAGCCATTGCCACAGTGTGCGCTGTGTTTGCTTCCCTTCGGATCACTAAATCCGTACTTTGAGTTGGCACATCGCCGCTCGAGACAAACGGCGGAGGCAGTAACTACGCTGGTGAGCAGTGTGGCGGCCGATAATGGAGGGGTCCTGAAGGAGCCGAAGACCGGCAAAAACGAGTACGAGAACCTGGCTCAGCTATCCAGCATTCCGTTCGTGGAGTGGTTTACTTGGTGTCAGTCATGCAAGCACGGCGGCCATGCCCACCACCTTGCCGATTGGTTTAGGGCACATACGGTGTGTCCTGTCACGGACTGCAACTGCCACTGCCAGCATTTAGACTTGCCAATCGTGGGCGACAACAACCAAGCTCAGATCATCGACCAGCAGCGAGCAAGCGCTGCAGCATTGGCCACCCAGCGTGCAGCGGTGCTAAAGGAAAGAAGAAGCAGCAACAACAGCAGCAACAACAATATCAGCAGCAAAACCAGCAAGAGACAAAGGCTGCAATGCGTGGTGGGAAGAAGTCGTTCCAGGACAAGAAGCAGCAGCCACAGTCAGCGTTGGGATCGCAGAGCTCACAGCACAGTTTCTCCGTGTCTTCCTCCATGGGCACGGGCTCCTCATTTCGCACTTACTCTTCTGCTCAGCTGAGGCCAACAAGTGGCTCTACTAGCGGATACCCACCACCTTTCTCGCTCTCAGCAAGCGCTTCTGGCGCAAACCTCTCGGGTGGAAACACGGGTGGGGGTGTCAACAACGTCGGCAGCGGGGCGATGAGCGACGGGATTTCTCTTGGCAACAAACTGGACCAGTTAGAGAAGGACAAGAGCAGCTACCAGTACATGTGAGACGGATCCTGCGGTGAAGGTACGAGTTGGATCGATAAATGAATTGCTTTCGCTAATGTGTAACAGGGTCTCACAGTTTCATTGGGAGCGAGTTGACTCCCAGACGGGAGACTCGACGGCTGTAGTCGTCCATGATCTCCTGCTCGGTCGTCCCCAGCCGCTTCATCGCCCTCTCGCGGTGCAGTTGCTCGTCGTTGAAGCCGAACATGAACTCAACTTTGGACGACGGCTCCAGTTGTGAAATGCCCGTGTATCGCCGCAGCTCCTCGCCCCGGACAATGTCGACGTCGCAGATCCCCAACTTCTTCATCCCCTTCTCCTTCTTGAGGATATCGGCGTTGACCCCAAGACGGTCCAGAGCGTGGTGACTGACCTCGTCGACCGAGTACGTGATGCGTCTTTTGCTTGGTTGGGGAGTTGCCGTCCCGAGCTTTGGTGGCGTCGTCGTCGTCGTCAGGATCGGTTCATTGTTGGTCGTCGGCAGGATCGGCTCCATGTTGGCCGTCGACGCCCAAGACACCGTCTCGATCTTTGGTGAAGTGTTTTGCTCCGGCATTTCGCCTTTCGGCGGCGAGATGTCGTCTACCGTTACGGGTAATTCGTCTTCAGCGACAGCGACTGGAGCTTTTTCCTCGAGCTGCAGTGGGGGTAGCGTCACCGGTGTTTGGTAACGCAACGAGCTTCGTCTACTGGACGAAGAGCTTCGTCTACTGGAAGAGGTGCCTCCCTCCTCTTCTTCCTTGACGGACAGCGGCAGGTGGAAGGGCGGGGCGGCTGCACCTTCCCCGTCAGCCACTGACTCTGACAACGACGAAATGGTGCTTGGGGTTTCTCTGTGTCTAGCGAAGACAGGAGTGAGCGGAGCGAGGCGACGCAGAATAGCTAGTGCGTCCCTGCGTCCCGTCGAAGGATTTCCAACCGGACCGTCGCGATTCCGTTTTGGTACCAAACGTTCTGGTCCGAAACGTGGCCCGCAATGATATCTTGGATATTCGTCCGCGGAAAGTTGGTTCACGAAGCGAAGTTAACAGACGACGGGCTTTCCCAGTTAGCAACCTCGTGGAAAAGCTGGAACTGTGTTACCCGCAGCACGACTTCGTCGGAGGGTGTGGAAACGGAGAGCTGCAGGTACTCACCAGCCATCCACTCGATCGATGGGAGATAGAAAACTACTTCGCAGCCGTGACGCACCACTCCGTCCAGGTCGAGGTACGTTCCTTCTTGCACGACGTGGTTGGCATGCGGATCCCAGCAACTGGAGCGCTGGAGCTGCCACCAGTAGAGTGACTTCAATGTATCTTGGCTGGTCGATGCAGGGAATTGTACACGAGCGAGTAGACGAAAGGCTCCGCTCGTGTGAATGAAAGCCTTCTGCACCACCCCTGCCATAAGAACGAGGATGGATCGATGTCTTGGACTCCAAGTGGCGATATCATCCGCCGCTGGGACTTCAGTTCCCATTCAATCGCAGTTCCTGAAAGACATTGTGGCAAGGCAAGAAGCAGATGACGATGATCTTTGGGCTTTAGATGCACAAAACTCGAGTGTTAGCTGTTGACAAAACAATACTTTTGCAGTTGAAGCGAACGTACGTGATGAGGAACGAAGGCGACGTCTTTGATGAGCACCTTGTAGCTTTGGTGGGCAACGTCGTCGCAATCAATTCCGAGCTTGAGAGAGATTCTGTCGCCCTGCTCGCAATATGCCACAGCGGAATAAAGGAGGTAGGAAGCTGTGCACAGATTTGTGTGAGAGTCGACTGCACAAATTCACGAGTAATGACCTTTTCATACCTTCCTCATCCCAAGTACAACGCCCCGTAGCTGCTTCATCTTCTATTGATCCTTGGACATCGCATTTGCGTGCCACGACCAACTTCCATACGAGTGAGAGAGCTGCATCTTTTGCGGTTGCTTGCTTCATCCTCACTGTCATTCTCCACTTCAAGCTAAGCCGACCGGTTGTCATGATGTTCCTTTGCCATACTTGCACAAATGCTGAATCACCATTATCCGCGTTGACAAGCTCCACAATGGTACTGAGCATGTGCCGCTTTCGTAAAGGCCCATTATCATCAGTAGGTCTTGAATCTACCACAGCATTGATCGAATCGAGGATTTCCTGGTCGTCGGTCATGCGGTTGTGGTCTAAGGCGCCTTGCAACTCACGCTCTTGGTCTTCATTCGCACCCAAACTACAGACATATACACAAGTGTTAGTACGCTGACGACCTCATCCCCACCGTTTTCAAGCATCTTCTACCTGTTTAACTGCCCCAAACTGAGTAACCCTCCATGACCCATGATAGCATCTCGCAGCGCACAAACCTCACTATCAGCACCGTCATCTCCTCCAGTTATCTCGTTTTGCGAAAGATCGAGCCGCGTGAGAGTTTTGTTGCTGTTTAGTAACTCGAGCACAGCACCAACGACATCTTTGCGGATTTCATTGTGAATCAAATCCAGAGACGTCAGGCATTCGTTGATACTTAGAGCCGCCATAATTGCTTGCGCACCCATGGATTTCGCTCGGTTGCAGCGAAGATTGAGCCGTGTAAGTATAGCGAAGCCATCGATCCTTAAAGCCGCCGCGACCACTTGCGCTCCCGGGATGCCGATAAACGCAAATGACAGATCCAATGCTGTCAGACGGTTAGCCATCTTGACGATGTTGAGCACAACTCGACGGGAAAACTGAACGCAGCAAACACCAAGAGACTGGAGACTGCTACGTTTTCCACCTTGTCCCAGTTGTTTGGCCAAATGCCGACTAAATTCATCTGCAGCAATTGTAGTATCTGCAGAATTGCTTTTTGTGCGTTTGTGTCTGGCTCGAGCTGGTACCCGTCGGGATGCAGAACTTATACGTTGTTCCGAGAGCGAGTCACATTTCTCCGTTTGATCGAGGACACTTAAGCTGAAATGCAACAGGAACTCATTTACCGCAACAGCTTCAGCGGGGGTGAGAAAATGAGTCCAACACAAATGTTAGGGAGCGAGTCTTTAATTGTTTGAGTAATAGTCAGCTTACCCTTCGCAAACAACCGAGCCATCTCTCCAGCCGTCTCGCCGTCTGAAAAGAACAAGTTCCCGTACAGATCAAGCGAAAGTAGTTTCACTTGGTGTCGAAGTCGTTCGCAGATTGTCCGTGCTGTTAGTCGACCGAGCAAGTTTTGGGATAAATCGAGAGCTTTCAGCCCTGGACAGCACATGAAATCTCCTAACATGACAGACATGCATACATTTAACGTTAGTTCTTCACACAGCTTCAACACAGGTAAGTTTTCCGTACGGATCTCTTTGGTGCCGGAATCGTCGAGCTGGTTGTTCGCCAAATTAACGGATTGTAGCGCACTGAATAAGAAGACGTTCTTGCTCGGTGTGCGCAAGTGGTGGATGTTCAAGTTCTGATCCTGGAGGACCAAAGCACGGATACTTCGAAGCTGCACGGGGTTCAGCTCTATAAAACAAGCACGAAAGTGTCCTTGTGCGACGACCAACATGTGTGATGGGGTTCGCGATGGCATTGATTTCGTCTTGACCGTGGGGTTTGATGGTGGTTTTTCAGGCTCCTTCCGCTCAGAGCGGAGAGAAATATTACTTTCAGCGTCTGCAAATTCTTCATCACGACGAAAACTAATTTGATCGCTACCACTTGAGTCGTCATCATGCTCTCGTAGCTGATCCTCCAGCTGCGCCACGTACTTTTCTTTCTTTACGAGCGCTGCGGACACCAAAACACAGTGCATTAAACTCAAACAGTATTAGAGACTTTTCGAAGCCTAAAGTACACCCTACTGTACACTCCACGCCAGAAGTTATCGCCAGGGTGGGTCGGTGGCTGTATCTCGGCCAATTTTTCGATTTAGAGGCTGCTATTTAGATATGTGTCTCGTGTTACCGTTACCGACCGCCTACATGTGCTAACGACGTCGATTTCGACGTTCCTGATAGGGCCAGTATACAGACGTCAAAAATTTCACTGCGTCAAAAGTATCGCCACTAGCCGGTTTTGGACCACCACATACAAACTTCTATATAAAAGGAAAAGGTCAAACCTGAATGCATTAGTAGTGAGTTTTACCACCCTTCTTCTCAATGACCTCGATGCACCGCTTCGGCATTGACTGGATAAGCTTCAAAAGCGTCTCTTGTGGAATGTTCTCCCACGCCATTAGAATAGCCTCCTTCAGCTCCAAGACAGAGCGATACTGTCTCCCGTTAGGATAGACAGCGCGAGACAGGATGGCCCACAGATTCTCAATCGGGTTCAAATCTGGTGAACGTGCAGGCCAATCCATCACCTCCACGTTCGCCTTTGCAAAAGCTCATTGGTTCGATGCGACGTATGAATAGACGCGTTGTCCTGCTGGAAGGTGTAGTCGGTGCCGTAGTGTAGATGGGCGTAGGGAAGCAGATACTTGGACAACGTATACACATAGTCGTCCGAGTTCTGCTTCCCAACCAAAACAGCCAGCTTCGTCTTGCCCGTCGCACTGAACCCGCCCCATACCATGACCGACCCTCCACCATTTTGACGACGGATAGTGCGGCGGGCAGGCCGCCGAATGTCCCGCCAGTACTGCTGGTACCCGTCTGGGCCGTCCAAATTCCATTTCTTTTCATCGGAAAAGATCGTGGAGGCCCAGACGCCGGGGTCTGCAGGTACTGGGCCGCCCAGGTGCGGCGAGCAAGCTTGTGGGCTGGCGTCAGGTCCAGCGTGTTGTCCAGTTTGCTGTACTGGAGCCAGTCCATACGCGACAGTACTCGTTGGATGGTCCTCACGGACACCTTGACAGCAAGCTCTTCCTTCAGCTGCGAGGCGCTGTGATTCCCTGCGGCAGCCGTTCGCACAATCCTGCGCAGCTCTCGGTCTGAGGTGAGGGAAGGGCGGCCTGTACGTTGGCCAACTGGGATGTCGTTCACGACTCGCCGGACGGTGTCCCTGGAGCACCCTACTCTTGCGGCGATGTTGCTCTTTGAGAACTCCGCTTCGTGGAGGCCTTTGATACGGCCGCGCTCCTCTGGTGTCACTCGTGGCTTGTGTGCCATGAGAAATTCTTGACTGGTTGTGCGGCGTTCATCAAATTTACATGCACTCCTTTTATATAGAAGTTTGTATGTGGTGGTCCAAAACCGGCTAGTGGCGATACTTTTGACGCAGTGAAATTTTTGACGTCTGTATACTGGCCCTATTAGGAACGTCGAAATCGACGTCGTTAGCACATGTAGGCGGTCGGTAACGGTAACACGAGACACATATCTAAATAGCAGCCTCTAAAGCGAAAAATTGGCCGAGGATACAGCCACCGACCCACCCTGGCGATAACTTCTGGCGCGGAGTGTAGAGCATACCGTATTTCGCATGTATACCAATACCGCACCTTGAGAGATACACCCCTTTTTCAGCCAATCGTTGTGCGTCAATCCAATTACAGGATTTCCCATGTAGAGAGATACAGACCACTATTCCGAAAGAGTGACGGCATTTTTTAAAAACTGACCACCACCCATCAGTTCTCAAATGGCTCGTGTGAAGCCGAAGCCAAAGGGCCGCCCGCGCAGAGGTGGCATCGGCCGCCACGTACAGCAGTACAAGATGAACGCCGAAACTGTCGGGAAAAAGCTCACTGTCCTTGCTTTTCTCGACAGAACCAAGAATATGCGCACCACCGTGGCTCAGTTTTACCCTACCCTAGCATCCAAGTCATACCCCACCATGTCCAGATTCTGCGATGGAAACGAGTGAGCGCTAAGCTACAAGACGCAGCTAGCTCTCGCAAGAACGAGCACAAGAAGATTAGAAAGGTAGGAACTGCAACTATTTTATCTAGTGACATGGAGACGACGCTGGTAGTTTGGGTTAATGAGTTCCGAGAGGAAGACGTTCCGGTGTCGACCGACACGGCTTCAAAGGTGCCACCGCTTTAGCTTACGAGCTCCTACACGCCAAGGTCAAGTCTGTCCACCCGAGCTTGCTGCAATCGCAGCCGAGTTTGCGGCTAAAGTGGCCTCCACGATGCAAGACCTGAGAATCAAACGCGTTTATAACGCAGACCAGACAGGTAACATCTATTTAACCCCTATTTAACGCTATTTAACGCTTTTAACCCTATTTCACGCCTTTAAACGCTATTTCTAAAGCCGTGGTTTTCGAGTATGTAGCTAAGAAGACGATAAGCAAGCGTGGTGAGAAGACTGTCTGGGTGAGATGCAGCGGGGCATCGAAGGAGCGCGTCACTGCCATGCTGCTTGGCGACAGTGATGGCAATAAGTACACACCGTTCGTTGTAATGAAAGTGAAGCCATCCAAAGTTAAAGAAACTCAAGCAAAAACGTCATGGACAGAAATGGGTTTGGTGCTCGTGTTTGGAAAGATGTTATGAGCATTTTGGAGAGCAATGACTTGGCTATCCATGGCAACAGCAAAGCTTTGAGCTCTGTTTCGTAACACCGTTTCTAATTGTTTTCATTTCGGTGTTCGTAGGGTGGTGGAATCAAGATCTGTCCGTTATTTTTCTGAAACGCCATTTTGGAAACCGACCTTTCCCAAAAGAGCCCATTTTGCTCTTGTGGGACGATTTTAGCGGCCATTGGACCAAAAAGGTCGAGGACTACGCTGCGTCAATCAATGTGGTGCTGATGAAGGTCCCACCACGAGCGACGTCTGTCTCTCAGCCGGCAGACGTCGCTTGGAACTTTCCGCTGAAGTTCAACCTGCGTCGCCTTTGACACGACGACATGCGAGTCCAGATTCTACAGCCCCGCACTGCAGGCATCAAGTTCAAGCTACTACCCTCGGATAGACGCAAAATTTGTGGCAGGGTACGGCGTGCATGGGACTCGTTGTCCGAGCAGGTCATCTCGAATGGGTTTCGAGGGAGCAAGCTGCAACCGAGTGCGACTCGTATTGCAGCGAGCTCTTTGGTTTCAGAGCTTGAGAAGCTATCGCTACTTGAAGGACCACATCTAGACGAAAGTCACGAGTTTGACCAGGAAGACGTCTTTGTCGAAGAGGCGACTGTCTAAAAATAAACTTTTTCTTTTCATAAATTTGAAGCATCACTTTTGACAGGGAAGATTTGCATGTGAAGCATGGGGTGTGTTGGTCTACATGCGAAATACGGTATGTGCATCCGGACGTTTTGTACAAGCGGACACCCTTATTAGCCAATCAAATCAATGTAGCCAAGTTATAAAACCTTGACTGTTGACCATTTGTTCAAATGGACACACCTATTTTTGCACAGGACAACATGACCAGATTAGGATAAAACCGCTGCGCGAACCAAACCTTCCCTCGCGTTCAGCAGACGTCAAGATGGCACGAGGCCGCAAGCGCGCACCAGGCAGCGAAGGGCGCCACTCGCCCGGGTATAGCAGGAATTGTGAGCCTTTTTTTAAAAACTCGAGATAATAAACTTCCTGAAAGAAGCCGGCATGCCAGCAACGCTTGACAAGTACTACAACCACCTCAACACTAAGAAATGCGAAACTCAGCGCAAACGCATCTACGCTTGGAGTAGCAAAGGAGCCACATTGAAGTTATGGCTCGTGGTGCATCCACAGCAAATCTAAAGTCAGCAAGGAAAAAGGGAACTGCAACGACTCTTTCTGCTACAGCTGAAGAAGGCCTGCTAGAATGGGTAAATTCTCTTCGCGGAGAAGGTGTACCAGTTTCCAGGCTCATGCTACAGTTGCAGGCCAAGGACGTTGCTAAGGACGATGGTGTTCCCGACGGCATTTTCGAGGGAAGCTGGTCCTGGCAGCAGGGATTTCTTTCGCGTCATGGCCTTTCTCTACGGGCGAAGACTCGCCAAGGTCAGAAAGCTTCAGCTGAAATGGATGAGGCAGCGCGCCAATTCTGGCTTGATGCGCAAAAGACGAAACTTGAGCTTGGTGTTGACAAAGTCTTTAATGCTGACCAAAGTGGCATCTGCTTTGAGTATCTCCCCAAGCAAACTGTCAGCAAACGGGGAGAGAAAACGGTGTGGGTGCGCTGTGGAGGGAAGGACAAGGAGCGCTTTACTGGCATGTTTCTCGCTGACTCCACGGGCAAGCAGTACGACCCTTTTACGTTGTGAAAACGAACCCATCTAAGATACCTGAAAAAGCTGCGTACAATCATGTGGCTCAGCACGGCTTTGGAAATGCACTTTGGCGACAGATGAAGACTCTTCAAACTTTGCTGGGCGTGCAAATTTACGGCAACATTTTTGCTTGGTGGAATACGGAGCTGTCAGTGCATTTCTTGACTATCATTTTTTGCTGACAGAGAAGAGGCAAGCCCGTTCTCCTTCTTTGGGATGTTTTTTCTGCCCATTGACGGACGAGGTTGAGCAGCATGCTCTAGATCTCAATGTCCACCTCATAAAAATCCACCGGGCTTGACATCGGTGTGCCAGCCCGCGGATATCTCTTGGTTTCGTCCGCTGAAGCAGCGGCTTAGAAAGAGGTGGGTGGAGTATCTTCCGAAACAGCTGAGAGATTACCGCAAAAGAGGCACGGACGCAAGATTTGAACTTTTGCCGCCGTCGCGAAACGAGGATTTTTCGTGGGCCACAACGGCGTGGGTGCACTTGGCAGCAAGGTGATCCGCAGCGGATTTACTCGCAGTGACCAGCAGGTCGACCACAACGAGCAAGAAAACGAGATAGCTGAGCAGCTTGAGACCTTGCATGCGATTGAGGAGACCGTCGACGACTCCGACGACGTCGTCGACTAGTTGACAGCCGGGGAGCAGTAACGCACCGGAAAGTAGATTTGCATTTTGTATACAAGCAAAAATGATGCATTTGATTTGATCAAGGTTTTTTCGGTTGTATGGAATTCTGGTGTGTCAGGATGCATATATGCTCTACAGTATTTGAGTTTCAGTTTGAGCTGGGACGAGTACCGTAATTGCCAAGACGCTCAAACGAAACTCGATCGCGTGTTAGGGTAAAGCGATCAGCCCTTGAAACTCAACCGCATTTCAGCTTCAGTGATTGGCTCTGGCACCAGTTCCCGACCAAGACGGTGTTCGTCGCCCCCAAGCTGACGGCGGACTAAGCAACGGAGATCATGTGCTGCGTGTGGGTGGCTGCCAGAGGCAAGCGCAAGCGTTTTTGCGATCATGTCAGCGCTCATGGCAAACCATTGCTTTCGGATTCTGGAACACGAGCCGCGAATCAATTTTAACAACAATTTCGACCTCACACTAGACGATAGCACCCCACGCGTTCGCTTCAACTTCACAAGTTCGCAGCTCCACTATCTCGCCAACCAGCTACAGCTTCCGCAAGACGAGCTCCGGACACCTGAAGGTGACGTCGTGTCGAGTGTCGAAGCTCTGGCGATGGTGTGCCGCCGATTGACGGAGCCGTCTAAGCTGTTTACAGTTGCTAACGAGTTCGGTCGCTCAAGCGCAGCTTACAGCCGCATATGTAAACAGACTATCGGTATTTTGTACGAGAAGCACGCAAGACTGCTGTACTTTGCACGTGGTACAGTTTTGGAGCGGCTAGACGACTACTGTGCCGCTGTTGCACTCAAGGGCTCCCCGCTACGGGCATGTTGGGCCTTCATCGATGGTACCAAGCAGTATATTGCGCGGCCAACTGCAAGGGGCAAACCGGCGTCCAACTTTGAAAATTTTCAGCGCACGGTTTACAGTGGCCATCCACGTCGGCACTGCTTTAACTGGCAGGCCGTCACCGCACCTGATGGCCTTCTTGTCAGCGTATACGGCCCCGTCGAGGGACGACGACACGACACAACGATGCTAAGCATAAGTGGGCTGCTGGAGTATCTGGGAAATGAGGACAAGTTTGAAGGCAATGTGATTTACGGTGACCCTGCTTATGGTACGGCTGATTACCTATGCTGTCCGTTTCCACTTGCAACACCGGGAGTACACAGGCAGAGTTTAACGCTCGCATGAGTAGTGTTAGAGAAGCAGTCGAATGGGGGTTGGGCAGAGTAAAGACGCTATGGTCTTTTATCAATTGGGATAAAAGATGAGAGCACGTCAAACGCCGGTGGGTAAGCTGTTCTTCGTAGCTGCCCTGCTGACTAACTGCCACACTTGCTTGCAACCCATTGGGAGCCAAATCTCTATGTACTTTGGTATGCGCCCACCTGCACTGACTGATTACCTTAGCGGCTAAACGGAGTACAAACTAGTTACCGTTGGCCTTCCCCATTGTTATCTCCAGCAACTTTACCATAAACGCTTGGTTTTCTTTTTCACGCTCCCTATCAGCGGCTTCACGTCGTTCCTCTCGCTCCATATCCCCATCCATACGCTTCGCGTCATATGATAGTCTTCTTGCTGCTTGTTCCAGCTCAAATGAAAGTCGCTCGCGCAGATACGCATATTTAGCACTCGCATCCGACAGTGAGCCATCGATTGCCTGCGCAATCGAATCACGTACCACCGCAAGCTTTTCTCGCTTGCTTGACTTTTGGGCACGGCTCTTACCTCGCGGAGTCGCACGCTTTCGGCCGATTTGGGCTGCATTGGTACCTTGAGTGCTGCTGCTAGTTGCACTCGCACTAGCAGCATGGGCTGGAGCTTGATCGCCCGTGTCCTCCTCTTCCTCGGCACTCGACAGGTCCTCGTCGTCTTCAGCTTCCAGCTCGGCCATCGCCAACCGCCGCATCAGCTCCCCGACGACTCGATGCCATCGGTTTTGGCTCTCCAAAGCCTTTGCCTCTTCTGTCTTCTCCTTCCAGTTGTCCATCCGGCACACGATGTCTTGGAGGAGGACGTCACGCTCCTCGTATTCTTCAGTGGTACCCGACGACCGCAACGAAGAGCGCTGCTGGGCTCGAAAAACACGTACAAGACGGTCGAAGCGCGTCCGCAGTGCTGGACCATCCTTCTTCACAAAGCCCTCCACAGAGCGGCACTTTTCAGCTTTCGTCTCGAACGCCCTCATGATCCCGTTGGATGTGCCCACTGCTGCTTCCCAGGGTCGCACAAGGTTGATGCATCTCAGTAAGGTAAGGTCGTCAGTCACCGTGAAGTTCTTCCTTGTACCCGCAGCTGCCCAGGCAGAAGAATCAGCACGGGAAGACAGCTCTTCTCCATCGCTGATGGCCCCCTCCTGCGCCATTGTCGAGTGTTGGCACCACGCACTGGGGGAGTGAAGACTGTCGACACTGCGGCCGAAACGGAACCATCACTGGACGTCGTTCTCCTTTCAGTTTTCATAAAACGGCGTGTGTGTGAAACTCAAACTAAACTCAAGTGGTCTTCGAAAAGTCTCTATTGTGCTTCCCGTCCAAATTTGCCGTTTTTGGCCTATTGGTGGAACCGGGTCAATACAAAGTCTCAGTCATTTGCGAAAGGCCAAGTCTCGTCCATGTAAAGTACGACACCGTACTTAGTGTGATGACATAGTCAATCGAAGTGCTTTCCAAATTTGGTGGATTGCCTGCGTGATTGATTCAATGAACCGCGCATGGAAATATTGAGTAGAACGCACAATACCATATTCTCATCAAAGAAGCCGCCCCGCACTCCGAATTTCCATGAGCAGCTCTTCCTCCAGGTTCACATCGTCACTGCCACTAACAGAATCATCGCAGAAACTTGGCGGAGTTGAGTGCGAGGGTGAAGTCTGCACTACCGGAGAAGTTGCCACAGTCAAACTCAGAGCAGCTCGCTTTGACGCAGTTGACTGCCGTCGACTCATTCCTGCCGTACTGATTGCTCTAAGCTCGCAATATCCTTTTGCGACGCTTCCGAGTCGACGTTCATGTGCACCCAACGAACAACGAACACCAAGAAGAGCCCCATGAAGGAAGTTAAAATGCAATGCTGCTGTATTTACATTGAAGCAGCCCCAGCCGGTCAAAATGCCGGCCCATAGATAGATACATAAGATAGATAGAGCGACCAGCAGCCGAGCCCAGACTCCAGTTGATGGCAATGGCCACGTGGTGGAGCTCTTGAGTCGGGAGCTGTCATCAACTTGGCGCGCTTGGTAATGAAGACAGGCGGTTGACGCCTGGTTGAGATCAGGAGGTGGCGTCGGGGTCGTCCAAGCACGCTTCCGAGCCGTAGATGGACGACACCAGAACGCTCAGTCGACTGCGTAGACGGTCGTTGCGTTCGCGCAGGTCGTGCACAGCCTTCACAAGCAACAAAAAGGAAACAAGTACTTAGTACGTCAGCAACGAGTTCCCATGCCAAAGGCAGTTGACGCTGCCAAATCTCACCTGCTGACTCTTTTCGAGCACCAGTTTCTTGCGGAGACGCGCTCTCCGCGCGTGCAGTCGGTTGCGTTCGCGTCGCACGCGTTCGCGCTCCTCTTTGGAGCACACGAGCAGGTTGCTGGCCGTGGACGCGTACGGTCTCTTGCCGTTGCCGTTGAGCTGCGCTCCCAGACACGTGCACGCGTCGTCCCCTTCCTGGCAGTTCTTCTCGTGGTCCGGAGCGTCGTCCTCCTCGTCGCTGTCGTGGTCCACTTTAACCGCTTCGCAGAGCAGTCCGTCCTCGTCTCTGTCCTCCGTCGAGTTCACGCCCACCTGCTCCAGTTTGCGCACGCACGGGAGGTCCACGACGTTCCCGAGGTGCAGCAGACACACGGCCGTGGCGTGGAAGTCGTAGGCCTGGCGCAGCAGCGCGAACTCGTCCTGCAGCGCCTCGATCCGCTCCTTCAGACTCTCCAGCAGCTCGCGCTTGCGGATGCGCGTACGCTGCGCGTGGAGGCGGTTGCGCTCGCGACTCACGCGCAGCTTCTCCTCCTCCCCGCGGGGGAGGACGAGGGGTCCGTCTCGTCCGGCGAGTCGAGCTGCAGCATGGGCAGCGTCGACTGCTTGGCCAGCACGGCGCCGTCTTTCTTGACGGGAGACGAGGACGGCGGGAAGCTCAAGCTCAAGCAGCTGCTGCTGACGGCGCTGGGCTGGACGCTCGTGGGGGTGCGCAGGTTGGCGGGCTCTTCGTCTGTCGTTGCTGTAGAGGGCGACTTGCTCTTGCGCCGCATGTAGCTGGGCAGCGGCACGCCAAAGTACCTGGCCATGTCCTCCTCGTACTGCTCGCGCTGCTCCTCGCTCTCGTACGCCAGCAGCGCGCAGCCGCTACTGGCGAACAGCGGCCCGATGGGCGGCAGCACGATGGGCATCCCGTACTCGAGCGACATTCGGGACACTTGCCGGTTTGCTGAATGGCTGACTGTGCGCCCTTGCGGATGGCGCTGACGTTCACTCCTCGTGCGATCGCGTGGAGGCGCCTCGGCTCTGCGCGCTGGAGGCTTTGAGTGGTTTGGAGACAAATGCGGAATACCCGACCGCTGACGTAGGGAAGCCGCCTGGTCTTTTTTCGAAGCCAGTGGGTTAGTATGGCGTTTTGTATGCGTCGGATCCCGCCGCGCGCTGATTGGCTGGTGCGCAGACACGCACGTGACGTACGCAGTTTGACTTGAGGTTTGTATGAGATCTTAAGTGGGGCTAGAAACGACGTTGAACTTCTGAGACCGCCAACACGCACCGGTGGTGCACTCGCCTTCCTCGGGTCAAGACTCTTGACGTACTTGCTTTCTATCCTGGCCTCGATTCACGGACGGATCGCACCGACAGATCTACGCGTTATTTTCCAAGATCTTTTGTCAATGGGGCGCCGATACGTATCAGTCGCGCCCCTTCGCGGGCAAATCAAGTCAAGGGATGAGCGCCTTCTCGTACGTGGCGCAACTTCAACGTACCGTCCATGATTGCGTCCGCGGCCCAGCAGGAGCAAGTGCGTAGCGAGACTACACGCGCAGCCTCGTGCAGCTCGCGACGCCAATACGGAGAGCTGGAGTTGTCGCGCAAGAAAATGCAAGTGAGCTCTTTAATTTTGTGCTTCTAGGTACTGCAAGAAATGTGGGCTTCATCGCCGACAGACACGTCCGCAAAGCTCGGGGCTTCGGGCATTCAGACATCTGGTTAATGCTGGAAACACGTGTAAAGTTAGCTAAGGCAACACATGCTTCGCCACTTCAATGTAGGCTTATCCACTTTGTTGCAAGTGTTGTTAAATGCCGCATCGCAGCTCTGAAAGCGTGGCGAACAGTGATATGCGTTTGATAGACGGCAGCGTCACGAAACGAGCAGTCAGCGTTTCTGCTGCAGCGAATTCGCCTCTGCGGACGTGAATGTTTGCCACCGACTCGATGAGGTCTGCACCATGCAACTCGTTAGCGTGCACATAGCAAGGAAGAAGAGGTAGATCTGGTCATACATGGGTCTGTCGGCGACGCAGCCAGCAGTTCTTGTAGCAATTGGAAGCGCAGATCTGTCAGACTGCATTGTAGGATTTTAGTCACCAATTCAAGAATTCA
Source organism: Phytophthora syringae (assembly GCA_012656105.1). Taxonomy (NCBI): domain Eukaryota; phylum Oomycota; class Peronosporomycetes; order Peronosporales; family Peronosporaceae; genus Phytophthora; species Phytophthora syringae. Next base: position 179,887 of record JAAKBD010000133.1, read on the forward strand.
AGAGCATCTCGGAACAAACCCCACGTACTGCCCCAAACTGTTGGAACTTCGGATAGCGAACATGATTTCGTCAGGGCTTGCGAGTGTCGGGTCCTCGATGTACTCCTGCTCTCGCAAAATCCTTTGCATATCACCATACAAATAAGTGAGCGTTTGCTATTACAAGGATAGGACGATAGCAGCACTCCAACCTTTCCACGTAAGCTAAATCCTTGATTCTGTCTTCTGGAAGCGCAAGGTCGACGAACTTGGAGATCAAGTCTGCATGGAAACAGTTGAAAGCATTAGGTGAGCGCAGACGATTTTACGAGCTCAATTGCATTTCCTCGCTGTACCTGCGGCTTCTTGGCGCTGTTTCAGCTGCAATGCCCGAGAGAACAAATAATGCAGCGCTGTCCTCCGCTTCAGATTGCATTTCATATCAGAGCATGGTTTAAATCGTACAACAACTACCGATCACCTTACCCGGAGCCGCTGCTTCTCCAGGACCTCATCCAGCTCTTCAGGGGTATCCGTTCAAGCCCTCTCTCCTTCATCATCCGACATGAGGCCTCATAATTTTCCAAACATCGATCCATGTCGTGAAGACGATCCCAAAGACGAGCGAGCTACCAGCAAATAGCAATTACCGAGTCAGCTTCCTTCGACAACAACGGTAGCTCCCCGTACTCACCTTCAAATTAGCAGCGTACGGGTCCAGCATCGTGCGTCGCTCTTGCTTGACCGCTCTGATGCGGTCCATGAGCTGCTTGAACTCTTTCGCGGAGACTGCACCAGGCTTCATCCCCTTTGATGCCACGTTTGGAAGCGACACAACCTCGGCAGGCGTCGTCGCTCGACTGACGTTCTCCACGTAGGAGGAGCTCCCGGGACGCACCACAGCAGGTGCCGTCGCATCCAGCCGATCCAAAGCTGCCGTAGCACCGCCAAGTCCGTCTCACGCACCGTCTTGGCTTGCTGCAACCGCTCGTGACGCTCCTTCCTGCACAAAAATGACAAGAACCAGCCCCTCAAAAATAGCGAGAGGACGTTTACTGCTGCCACGACTCACTTGTCCTTGACCGCTGCTAGACGCTTCTTCTCCGCCTGATAGCGGCTTTGCAGCGCTCGGATCTGCTCCAGCACCGCAAGGCGCTGGTTGTAGTGCGTTGCGTTCTCTGGAGCGACCAGTCAGCCGTTGATCTGCAAAGGAACACTCGCCGTCTCCCAACGCACCTGCATGCTGAACCACTTTGGCCCCGTCGCGAGTGTCCAGCTGCATGAGCCGCACGAGGCTGCGCGTCTGGTCTCGCTGGGCTTCTCGCCGTAGTTGCTCCCGTTGCTGCTGCAGCGCGGCCTCCTCGTGCCGGCGCCCCAGCTCGGCCGCAATCGCTGACCGGTACGTTGAAGTTGCGGCCACGTACTTCGAGTCATCGCTCATCCCCCTTTTTGCCCTTTTTTGGTTACCGCGAAGGGGCGCGGATAACATGCTAAAAGGATGGCGTAAATTGACAATTGACAATCGATTTACTGCAGGACAGATTACATTTTTATGTGAACGTTGGTTTGCTATCGGTACTAGAAAAAATGAGCACGTCATTGCCAACGATTTCAGTTCTTGAGCAGCCCGAGCTCCCGGATTTGATTGTATTGCTCTACATAAAGAAACAGTTTTCAGTCAGTGTTTGAAATGAGCAACCAC